>UELV01176309.1:0-33477 GCA_900490015.1 Megastigmus stigmatizans | reverse complement strand
GAGAGAGAGAGAGAGAGAGAGAGAGAGAGAGAGAGAGAGAGAGAGAGAGAGAGAGAGAGAGAGAGAGAAGAACATAATCTCACCGGTACAGCGACCTTAAATTTTCGACTCGCTCATTTTCGAAAGCTAGAAATCGCAAACAAAGTGTATAACATATAGAGAAAACGTATAAGTATAAGAATGGGGGAAAAAAATGACTGTGTCGAGTTTCAGATATTTGAAACTAAAGGCCAAGTTTTCGAAGGCAGCCAAAAATGTCAGAATAAAAGATTATATAGGGGATATCGGTGAGATCTCGATCTTAATCAATCAATTTGGTTTTGCGCAAACTCCCAAGCCAGCCAGGATTTGCCTCGTCATTGTCCGCGCTGCTGATTTCGATGCATCCGCAAAGTGTATAGCTATTACAGATTAATGCATGCACGCTCCTTTAATAAGTTTCATCCCGCGCGCTTCATTATTCAAGATTCATTAAAAGATCATTGAAGGCGCACTCGTTTTCCGCGGTACAGGAGCGTGTGCTGCAGTGACGCGCACTCGCGCGTATAATATATCCCTCTCCGGAACAAAGAGAGGACAGCTTAATGTATCGAGCATAATTGATATACAGGAGCGACCGCTCCGGAGAGCCCCGAGATACAATCGCCACGAAAAAGCGTCAGCTATGAGGTGCACTTAAACTTTCCCTTCTTGCACTCGTATACGTATAGCACGCATCATGGACTGCAACGAGATTCAGCATCGCTCACTCGCTCGCGCGCGTTCATCGTACAGTAGAAGGATCAACCTTGATCTTGCATTGCTGTAAGTTCACGTCACTTGCTCATTGATTCGGAACTCGCGCGAGAGATGACGTATATATATATATGTATTCCGCGAGTATGCAGTGCAGTGCAGTTGCAGGAGTAAGTGCCCGCAGCTAAAGTGCACCTCTAGTTTTAACATTTCTGTACAACGGACAATTCAATGCGAGCTCGTGCATGCGTCACCGCGCGAGTTCCTGGGCTCGCTCGAACTGGCTGAGCCAAGGTGAGAGATTGGCCATCGCCGACGCGGCTGTACTCGACGCGCCGACTCTTTTCGCCAAATACTTATGCTGAGCGATTTAGTTTTTCACTTAATTAGTGATCTTATAACGTTTCCAAATGATTTACCCAGAAGTTTAGCTGCGGCGGAACTTCAGGATATGTTGAGTTTAATCGAGAGAGTTGCATGAGAATTTTGCGGTTTTTTTTTCATCCTCTCCACGATGCAGTTGTACGAGAGCATAACGATGCGCCAAGGTGAAACTTCCAAATTTATCCAATTATCCAGTCAAAACGTACCGATGACTTTGTTACTTAGCTTTAATTAACAGGATTCGGATGTTTCCTTAAACTGCGTCAAAATAGAATTTGTGCATTCAAGAAAGAGTGTAAAACAAATAATTCGTTATGAGGAGTGAAAGGAAAACGCGCTGAATTGTTGTAAGCATATCTAAATTTTTAAATCTTTTAGCAGTTACAGTGAAAATCTTTTACATAAACCCGTGGCGTTTCCAGGAAAACTATAAGAAAAATCAATTACGAAGACTGGTACGATCGGTCACTAACGACCACAATCCCATCCTTGCACTGAGCAAAACAAAATTGCTCTTACTGTATTCTGTATATCTCGGCTCGCGTATATTCGAATAATCAAAATACACTTTATTCAGCATGGGGATAAAAGAGTTGCCCTTGCAGGTATTCGAATAACTGCTAAATATTATACTCGGGGCGCGCATTCCAGCGAGGCTTTAAATTTATAGGCGTTCAACGGAGCCGCGTACAGTGTGTGTATGCCAAGGTCCGGTTATTTGCTGACGCAGAACGGATTCATTATATCGACAGACACAACTGCCATAGGATAGTTTTGTAGCGCATAAAATTTGCAGCTTCGTTTGTACACTACACGCCTAAGCCTCATCGTGATTTCGCAAACAAACTATAGACATTTACTCTAATTCAAACGATCGGCTATACGTAATAAGATAATTCACTTTTGGTTTAGCTAAACACTGCAGTGCATTAAATTTTATTGCGCTTTAAAAAGCAGTTTGCCATTGTCAAAAGTGGTTGTCGTTTCACAAAGCTGTCATTTAAATGTACAAAAAAAAAAGATCTTAAATTTCAATTGTGTAGCTGTAGGTTTTGCATCCATCACTTTTTATACTCGAGACTTTTGTGTCAACAATTTTATCAGACTGACACGATTTAGAGCTATTTTTATATACAAATTGGTAAAACAATGAGATGAAATGCATGGAATGCAGCTAAAAAATTACAATATTTTGTTTATTTTGTTTTATGTGCTAAAAGTATTTTAATTTATATGCTATTCACGGCTTATTTTTGTTTACAGGAAACTTCTTTCGGAAAATAAATACTAAACTCGGAGTTTACTGCACATTGACATCTTCTAAAACATTATAAAAAAAACTGTTGAATATTTATGCGTCCATTCGAACTTTAGAATTCCCATTTCTTTACTTTAATAAAAGTGGAGAAATAAAAATAAAAATCGTCTGAGGTCGCGTTCCATTCTTGCCTTTTATTCTTAGATATAATGCAATAATTAGGTGGGTAGACTTAATTACAACGTGATATAAAAACACATTTGCAAATGATTAGGTTGATGGAAAACATGCATATGTCCATACATGCCTGTTCTGTTTCTATTTTAATTAATGATCGTTTGCACCGTAGTGGAAAGATGAAGCTGAATTTATAATATTAATATAATATACAATAAGTGATGCTACGACTCTGAAAACGTATAAGGATCGAGCCATGAATCATCTTTAAAACTTGCTTTTAGATTGCGTTTGCTTCTTGTATTTCAATTGTTACGGTTGTCAAACGTTATTCAATCCGAATTCGTTTTCTATATTGTCGTGTATAGTTACGTCGATTCTTGAGAATAGGCTGAACTCGTCAATGAATGGATCACTCCGCGTTGACCTTGCAGTAGAAACAGATTTCACGGCGGATGATACAAAACTACCAATTTTTCCCTCTCAGGGTCTGTCTGCGCACAGTCTTGTTGATGACTTAAGCTTATAGGTGGACCCGGGACGAATCTCGATTCAAGCGAGTTGTTTGTTTTTTAATCACCGATAAACTGGGAAAAAATATTTCCGAGTGTGCTCATTAAAGTCGAATTGCAGAGCCTGGATCATTAACAAAAAATATATATCAACCAATTATTACCTAACCAAAATAAAAGCTAAAACCAGCTATAATATGCTCTATTATTAAGTAACAAAGAAGAATAAATTTATTAGAAAAATTGCATGAAACTGTATATCAAACGATTAAAAAGAGTATTTTTTAATTCTATTTACGTAAAAAATGAGACTTGCTAGATTAAAACCGGTTCACTGGTTCACGAGATACGATACCTATAGTACACGCATACGAACGCACTCGTGCATGCGTAAGTACGTATACAGGCATACCGCATGCAGAGACTAACAAAAAATGTGCACTTTGATTCGCTGAAGTTCGAAACCTGCCTTACAATGTTTTTACGATGAGTTTTTTTTGCTCCTATAAAAATGCCTCTGTGATGAGGAAGCGAATATGATGATGAAGTATCCATCAAACATTCGAATGCAATTTTCATCTCAGAATACTGTTACTTTTTCTACTGCAACTTACTGTTTAAAAGTATATTAAATAAACTGACAAGAACTAAACTAGAAATTAGCAGCAACGACATATGAAAATAGAATTACTGTGAAAGTGTTGTATAAAATCGTACGAAATATGTTACTCAACTTCTATAAATTTATTACACTATGTTTTCACGATAAGTATCTTTGCAATTTGAAAAATGCAAATCTTTACTGTGCGAAGGAGGCAGATATTGAGAATTGCATGTGTTGTACTATATATGCGCGCGACTCTAGCTATACTAAGCTCCGCAGAGCTAGTGCAATGGCCGCAAGAAAAGACAAATTAAAAGAACCGGAACGACCAGCCATAGCCGGCTTAGTGGCTGTATAATACGAAGATCCTGTTCAATCCTCAAGGGCACAGACCAGCTCGGCTCTGCTCCGGGTTGTTACTAAGAAATATATACCTTCCAAGTCACTCGGGTACTGAAATATTTATCTTTTGCAACTCGCTTCGGCAAACCACATCTTCTAGTACAAAGGGTCACAAACATGTTTCTAGCCATCTTCTAAGCGAGTGTATAGTAAAATTAATGGTACCCACATTTAAGTTAACATTGGATTTACCACTCACGCAACATTGCTTAAGTTTTTTGTACGTGTGTACAGAATTCGGAAAAATGTAAGAGAAAGGAAATTACTTGTATTAAATTTATTTTATAACTTTCTGTTCGTTTTTAAAGTTTCATATTAATTATTTTCAGCTTAGTAAATAACATTCACTGAATTTTATAAAATTTTGCAAAATTTATTTATAGTAAATTTTAAATTACATTATTTAAAATATTGATAAACTCAATCTGGTGCTTATAACATAAATATAGTATAAACATATACATTGTACAAAACCCATCATAGAATTTTTCAGAAATTAACATTTAATTGACCATATAAGCACATTCAAACCAACCCGGATGTAATAATGATTCATATATTAATTAGGTAAATCTCCTGGTAATTAGAATTTTAAGGAAACAATCTAAGTTATAAATCTAAAAAATTGTTTTAAGGATACAATAAGTTATAATCTGTTTTCTTACATGTATATTTAAACTTATTACATATATATATATTTTTTCTTAAATTGTCAAAATAAAAAAAATAGTTGTATGAAGTTTTGTAAGATACGACTCCAATCAAAATCGTGGAATATGCCTCTGAGCGTTTTAAACAAATTCAAGTGAATATAAATCACTAATTACAAATGAATGATTAACTTGAAACAAGTATCCCTGAGCGTACGCCTATAAGCTACTTCATTATAAGTATTGTAATAACTTTATTATATGGATCGGGGCCTCTTATTCAATTTTTTTTTTTTTTTTTTTTTGTATTATATTTAATATAATAGCAAAAACTTCAGAATAATTTAGATTACTTTTGTTTATTTAAATTATGCAGATATTTTTTGTTAGAAATTCTATTTCAGACCACTGTGAACTTGAAGTAAAAAATTTTACAACAAGTACATCCATATTTGTCGACTCTCTAAACTTATTCGGATATTCGGATAATGAAACTGATTTAAGCAGTTATTTTAATACACACTTGGTTATTACAGATACAATTTGTAAGCAATATATTATTTATGTAAAATATTTATTTTTCAAAGAATAGAAATAAAAGATAATGACCTTTTTCCGTATACGAGATCGACATGCGTCCATGAAATGTGAATTTCTAATTCAATCTTTTTCCATTATTTTCGCAGGTATTTCATACCTTCAAAAGTCATGCAAAAATCGCATGTACCAAAGAACAGGCAAAAATGTGAACATTCTGTGTGTATCTATGTATGTATATATTGTTTGTGTCAAATATTTGATTTATGGAGTAATGAAATAACATCCCCAAATATTGGTGCGTATGTCCGAAAGTTACATCCAGTTAAGAAATTAAATCCTGTTTAACTCTAACCCGAGAAATCCAGTTAAAGTGTCTAGTAAGTCCCAATAAAAAAACCGAGGATCACGAAGACAACAAGGGTGGGATGGTACTGCTCAGTCGTGCACCCAGTCCAAATTGGAAGATTCTCTTCTGCATTATGCATAGACGCTAATTCGTGTCTGGTAGCCGAGAGCTCACTACCAGACACGCTAGCTACCCTATCCCATAAACATACATTGCGCTAGGTCGGGGTGTGACGACCAGCATCCAATAATCCTTTCACTTTTAGTCTTTATGCTCCTACAGCACCAGCAGCAGCAGCAGCAGCAACAACAACAGCAGCAGCAACTCGCGACTACGTATTTCTCGTGACTAGGGAGGTGGTTCGCCTTCAAGGTTTCAAACTGGCCGGGACTGGTTTGCGAGCCATCGAGTTGTTGTTCTGCAGCTGACTGACTCTGTCACATCCCTCCCACCCGTTTCGTATATGCTTCGTAGCTTTTATCGCCATTCCCGGAGGAGATTTTTCTAATTTTTCCACCATACCTCGTGATACACCTCGTGATCTTTTGCTACAGTCTATATAGCTTGGACAGGTTGGCAATGAAAGATTTGTAAGTTTTCAAGCAATGATAGTATACGTTCTCGTTAATCCAATGATTTTAATATTCAATCCGTTCAGACATATTTCTATTAACGAAATATTCTTCAAACAAAAAAATTAAAAATAAATTTTTCTGTAAAATTGCATATTGCATATGTATATTATTCATTAATGAGTTTGGATTAAATATTTAAATTATTAAATGATACAAAATAAAAAGGTTTACTTTAGATGCCAATAAATAAAATATATTTAAAGAGACAATTTATTAATTCCTGACTACTACTATAATTAGTTTGCTAGTGTATTTAATAGTATATCCAAATAATTTTTTTATTTCAAGTATCAAACTGACGGTACAGCATTTATAATGCATTTGTACTTAATTGCGAAGACGCATAAGTAGCCATGAAGTCAGGATCAAAACATGCAAAACATGCAAGTTTCAATAAATAGTTTATTTCAAAAATTCATACTCATTACATACAAGCAAGTCAATAAGTGTGCAAAAAAAAGTGCACAAAAAATTTAGAAAATTAAAATACACTCAATTAGAATGAAACGGTAAGTTTTGTAAGTCCTTGAGTAGTATAGTATCCATCAGTAAAGATTTTCAACCGCTAGGAATGTGATATTGGTTTGAGCAGTTCATAAGGTGAACTTAATATAAACGAATTTAGACGATGAGAGAGAGAGAACAGGTGAATGACTGCGCACGCGTGATTCACCGTTTATGAAGAGGTAATAATCACAGTATTTCTCGTATCCAAGGTTGTCAAGATTGCGGTTTCTCCATAAAGTAGAGAGCCAGCTTCATTCGACTCGTGCAGTACAATATCTGTTTCGTTAAATAATTATGGATTTTCTTTGCATAAAACCTTAAGTGCAAAAGTTTTCATGTATCTACAGTAAAATATTTCATTTAAGAAGGACTTGACCAAGAACGAGACGCAGGTCCGTATTTATTTGTCAAATAATCACGCATATTGCTCGATTCGATTTTTTCGTCAAATTCTTGTAGGATCGTTTCAGGTAAAGTATGACACTATATTAAAATACTCTTGTTGATTTTTTGGGATCTTGAATAATTATAATCATTCTTCTTTTCCCACTTGTAATAATTAAACATGTATTTCAAATGTGTGTTTGGACTGGTTGAAAATCTAAGCTTCATAGTACATTTATAAGAAAGACTGTTTTGCATAAAAAGATTTTATCAATAAACAACGACTATGAGATGGTATTTTTGAATATATAAATATGTCAATCAGTTATAAAATTTGTTATAATATACTTAGCATATTAAATAGTTCTAAAGATGTTGTTTAAAATATTCGTTTGCAAAGGAATTCTTATTATGTAAAAATTGGTCCACTGCTTAAAGCTAGCGTTCAGCTGAGTCATGTAACGTTTAGTGGACTACATAACTGGATAAGACTTACTTAAGGAGATGAAATTAAAATAAATTTGATATACAGCGTTATTCAAAATTGCTTTTGGTTTATAGGTTGAATTAATTAACCAACTAATTTTCTCAAGCGAAGATCATAATTTCAACTACTTTATTAATTTTCCAAGCTGATAAAATCGCACTAATAAAGTTCGAAAAACATTTGTACAATGTTACTTTTTATTACCGAAGCGAGGGACAATAGGAATAGAACAAAAAAATGTGCGTGTAGGTAGACGAATCTGATCTCACGTATATCACAGCTCATACTAAATACAACCTTGATCTTGAGCGCTAACCTACGCTTCGTCGGCTAGGATGACAAAACCGGACTTTCGGAATTTCCAAGATTGAAATTGCGAACGCCCCTCCGGACAGGACCAATCCGAAATCAGCGTGACTCTGTGTGTTGGGATGCTTTTTTTGTAACGGTATGCTCGCTTACATTTATTATAAGCAGCCTAGTGAAGAATACACATGTTCTACATATTAGTCATGTCGCAAGTGACTATTAATAGACGGCAGACAGCTAAAAACATTTTCCAGCCTTAAAGGTAGTGGAAAATATTATATGGTATCGATCAAAAAAAAAAAAAAAATCAGACGTTCAATCATTTCCTCATCCGTTGCACATGCAAAAAAGAGATGAATAGGACAGTCTATTAATGCATTAGAAGACATCAGAAGTTGATCGCACCTCCTCGAGTGAATAATTGCTACGAAAATAACACGACTCCAGTCATAATAAGTCAGTGAAAAAATCCATCCAACTTTTATGATGCCACGAGATGCGCGCACGCGCTGCTGCATAACCGTAATAAAACAATGTCAATGGAGCAGCAAATTTAGATTAAATGCTAACTAGGACGATTTTTTGTAGAAAAAACTCAACGCATAATAATTTTTTAATCACCCATAATTTATGAATCTCCGATCCGTTGGGAAATGAATAAAGTAAATGTTAATTGACAATTAAGATCCATCGGTCTATGCGTGCACGCTAGATCCAATGCACGCGTGTGCGGGGGTGGGGGTGTAAAATTATATAGCACAACGATAAGCTAATACAAGTGCAGAAGCGCTGCGGGATCTCGTAAGGTAATCACTTCAAATAGAAAAAAAAAGAAAAGAAAAAAAAAACTAGGCACATAACGATCTCGGTGGATGCGCTTACGCAACGGTGTCTGTCGGTAATGCAAATTTTGAAGGCCTCGTGCAAGATCGGCAACTGCCTCCCGCGCGTATGTAACGTCCAACACACCTTCCTATAATTTAATGACACACCTCCGTTTCAAGTTTCTATCGATTATTTAGTGTGCACTGCACTTTTTTCTTTTTCGTCCGTTACACGTGATTCGCGCGGCTCTTTTTGTTCGGTGGATCGATTCGACGAATCGAATAATTTCAGATGAGTCTCGTTTAAAGAGCTCCGAGATTTTCATTGCGGGATTATCGATGCGCGTGGAACATCGATATCCATCTGCATTTGAATCATCGGAATGCTTGTAAAAGATATCGCACGGGATGAAGATTTACAATGCGTTACTCAGAGTCTGCATTTAAATATGAAGACGTTTGTAATTTATCTTGGGAAAAATCCATGTAATGATCTTTGAGATGTCTAAAAATAAACTACGAATTTATCATATTAAATGACTGAGTTCCATATTCATTCCTCATTGTGTTCTTTAAAGTCAGATGATCATTCCGGTTCACAGATGAAATCGAATTAAGATTAGACTCACGTTTTAATAGAATTAACAGCTTTTTTATCTTTACGTAATGATGCACTCGTAGTAAATTGTCTATATTATAGGACATTCAAGTTCACATGAAATATTGGATTATTTATGTTACAATTTTTGATTCAATCATCAACTAACAAAAAAACTTGCCGCTATGCCTCTAGTCGCTGTATTTTTTAATAAAAATCCATTTTCATTAGGAATTGTTAATTCCTTTGTAAGCATCTGCTTTAGCAAAGTGATCATTTGTAAAAAAAAATAATTTTTTCACAATTCAACCATCTGTCTTATTAGATTTCAAAGATATTATAGGAAAAAAAAGCAGAAACTGACTGTTCAGCAATTATCACTCTAACCATTTCTTTGCCACGAACTGTTATAATGCATAAAATTATAAAGTTGTAGCTTGGATATTACAATCTTTTTTCCTTTTATCATAATTAAGTTTACAATGCAGATAAGCCACTCTGCATATACTAAGTTTAATCAGATTTAAACAGATGCAAAGGAATCACAGTAAAAAAAGGAGTATGCCAATATATCCAAATACGTTAAAAAGTGACGTGCAGTCCAAGAACTTACGATGTGACACACTTTAATTCCCGATATTTATCTGTCAGTTATGCAGACACACGTGAATTAATATATATATATAAATGCATCAATGCTTTTATGGACAAGTAAAACCATTTTTAAATAATTGCATAAAATCAATTGTATAAAGAGATGTCTGCTCTCATTGAATCTGTCGAACTCGTATAAATGTATAATGAAAAGCACCGGGCGCGTTTTAAATGAACAATGTCGCACAGCCAATCCGTCTGTTTGATCTCGAGAATCGTTTGCTGTGCTCGAAAGAAATTGGCTCGAATTCGAATAAAGCAGGGCAAGAGTCCGATAACGTCGGGTCCCGCTCTATTAGCGGCGCGACTCGATTTTGAGTGAAGAGCATTGTCTTTTTTGTCGTCGCCATCAGGGCGTCCATCCAGTTGGGGAGTCTTTTCGCGCGGCGGCTGCCAGAGTGAGAGAGCGAGAGAGAGAGAGAGAGAGAGAAGTTGCGCCATGGATGGCCCTGAAAATCCAGATTAGGTAAAGCTCTCTCGGTGTGTAAAACAAACAAAGCGAAGGCGCGCGAGACAGAGAGAGAGAGAGAGAGAGAGAGAGAGAGAGAGAGAGAGAGAGGGCAATGCGTACCTGCGGCATATCCCGCAAGGAATCTCGCGCGTATACACAAGCAAATATGTGGGCTCTGGGTCTCTCTAGGATGCGGGGCAGGGCGAAAAAAAATGACCGATCCAAAATATACACTGAGACCGATATCAAGATCCAGTCCCGCTCTCTGTGTCTTTCTCTGCGCGTGTCTATGTGTGTGCGCGCGTGTGTATACGTCCGGGTTCGCGAGCAGCCGCGCAGAGACTCTGGGAGCATTTCGTTATTATCTCGTGCGGCTCGGAGCGTGCAACAACGTCTAGTGGAGTCGCGGAAATGGGCTGCACTTTGCTCTCTTATTTTTCTTTTCTTTTCTCTCCCTCTCTCTTTCATTCTCTCTACTCCGGTGTATATACCCACATACGCTTGCGTTTTCTTTTACGTCATCGCAATGTGTGTGACGTTCGAGCGCGCACCGCGGCCGATCCTTTCAATCGTGTATCGCTCCATTTTTATGATCCTTGACTTACCGATATTACGTGTAGTTCGACCGGCGCATAACTCACTCTTTATTTCATTTATTCTAAACGACTAGGATGATCTCACCCAAATCCCCCATTGTATTAGATATTTATTTTAAGAGAAAAAAAGTGAAACACGATTAAAGCTATAGTGAACTCGTTTATTATATTGAACGAACTGAGATTGCAAAATGTTGAGGGGTCGTTTTATGCCTACTTGATCCTAAATTATAGAATAGCCTAAAGTAATCATAAAGTTTGATAACTGATGCTCAAAACTGATATAGAAAAGTCATTAATTTAAAATTAAATGAATCTGTCGTTAATTTAAGATTAAATAATTTCTTAAGCCGCGTATCTAATATATATATAAAGTACTGTATCTATTTTTTTATAAGTCATCATATGGATAAAGTGTATAGAACTCTCGATTTGGCCGGATAGTTTGCAGATTGTATCTTAACGTCTCTATTATAAAATATTTAAATTTCTAATTCTTTTATTAATAATTTAAAAATAATGCGCATTACTACAAAATATAAATATACAAATCCGTATAAAATGCATTAATAAACAAAGTACCGTACTTAACAATTGAAAGACGTGACTAAACAATCGCGATTCGACTTTTTGCGTTTCGGTGAAATATTATCAAAAGCTATATAATCGAAACGGCGTCCTCCGATGATCGAAGAAAAAAAGACCAAATTGCTATAGAGGAATGATGCCCGAGATGATGGTGTGAATATTTCAAGATGAGCGTAATACGTCGACGAGATAATAGACCTAAGCCAACGAAGAAAGAAAACCGCGGCGCGCGCAAAAAGAGAGAAGGAACGAAATAAAAGGCGAATTAGCCGCGTGCAAAAATGAAGCACGATGCGCGCGCGTGTCAAATTGCCGCATTAAAGAAGAGGAATAACGCAGAGTTGGAGAAAAAAAGGTATAGGGAACGCAAAACAAAAAAGAAAGAAAAAAAAAAGAAAATGCCGTCTGCTGACGTATATTCGCGATATAGATATACCGCGCCAGTGAGGCAGCCAATCCCTTTCGACCTTGCTCGAGATATAGGAAACGAATATTTCGATGCCTCATTGAAAGGAGTGTACGCGTGTTCGCGCGCACATATCTAGATTACCGCGATCCTCTGACGTATGAGGAACCTGTTGAAAATATATTGGACGACCTTGGGAAGCCTCACGCGGCGAGTCTCGCGGGAGAGCAAGTGCCTCGCATGCACGCCCAAAAAATCTCGCTGCTTCTTCTCGCTCTTTCGCTCGCTCGATCAGCTCTCTTCCCCCTCGTTCTTTTTTTTTGCAATCGCAACTCCACAAATAGCCCCGGTGCTTTTCAGAGAAAGCTTATCTCGCTGACGCATCTACAGCCCTTTGTGTGCAGGCAGCAAAAAGGGCCCGCGATCCCGCGCCTGAGCAGAGAGCGGAGATGAAGTAATTGGAGGAAAGGAGCAAGAAAAAGAGATGGAGCTGCCGCCGTGTATAGAGAGAGAGAGCAGCCGATCATTAGCGGCCCCGTGACGTCGCTCATCGCCGGTGTACTGGCCTCGTGGAGCTCCGCACTCCGCAGCCGCCGCGGCGAAACTTTGAGGAAGGAAGCTCGAGACCTTGCTCTCCCGCGTGTACACTCACGCAGTCCTCTCTCTCTCTCTCTCTCGCTCGATTCTGCCGCCATCACGGACGCAACGGTTTTTATAGCGGCGCGGTAACCGCGAGTAAATTCCTAGTCGACGCTGTCGCCCGAGGGTATATGTGCGAGTCTCCGCGAGAGAGGCGCGAGATCCACGTGCGGATATAACAAAAGTGCAGCTATATATGATTCCGACGCGCCGCTCGAAAGATCTAGTATAGAGCACATGCACGAGAGATGAAAGGAGCTTGTCTACTAGGTATACAGTATATATACGAGTCTCGCGCCGCAAGAGCTCTGCGTCACTGCATGCGCGATCGCCTTTTATGCAGCCTCCGCTTTTTATCCTTTTTTAACGCTCCTGTACACACCGTCGCACTCTGCCTATGCATGCGCGACATTCTTTTGTCATTGTTCAGAATCTGCATGATGGGAGCTCTAGTTCGATATTCTTCTGTATATCGGTGCACTCAGTCGCGGATACTCAATTGTGCGCGATCGATATAAAATAAGGGACGCGAGACCCGCGCTGACAAAACGTAAGCTGATTTGATTAAGTCCGATACGCGAGCCCAATGGTTCAGCTTTCACGATTGATACAGATTTTGACATAATTATGTATTTTTTTGTTTGGTTGCCGCTGATCACTTGAGATACGGTATCCAGCTTATGTCAGCTGTCGAGGGATCTGCCGGGGTTTTACCAGCTCTTATTATATATACGAGAAAGATAAAATTAGATTCTACCGAATTCTCGGGGCGATGATTAATATGTAAGACGCGTTCGGTAAAACTGTCTTTATTGAGACGGGCATTATCTCCGGCGCCACCGATGAGAGATAGAGAGAGAGGGAGAGGGAGGGAGGTAGGACTGTACGCACATATAAAGGTACAAAAGTCGGCATATGCTTATAAGAAAAAAAGCCACTGACTGACGTAAACCGGACTCGTTCACGACAGAAAAAACACACACAGACACACAAGCCGAAGCTTACGGTGGAGCCTAAGCGTGAATAAAGAAAAATAATTTAATCGCTCGGAATGCCATGGTGGGAGGGATTTTTGCGGGAAAACCTGGATCGCTGTTGTCCTGCGTCGCGCAGCTATACAATTTTGCATCGCTCGCATATGTAAAATAAGTTTATTCTAACACGCTTGATTAAGATCTGCTTGAAAATATCCAGCATCACCATTGACGTCCATCAAGTAAAGTGTCATTCCGTGACGATGCGAGTATGAAAATATATGAGTGAATAGAACTCGAAATTATGTCATCCTAACCTATGATGAATTGAGAGGAATTTAAAAATCGCTTCGAAATGTCTATATGAAAGACTTATACTACTGTTATACCTGCACACAGATGCAGTTTCGTCCTTTACGCGCTACATCTTTTTAGAATACAATGATCGATCCAGAGACATGTTCTTTGTGTGAAAAACTAAACGATTCCGGTATATGTCATTGATTAATGTAATTGCATTCAACACATTAACCTGAGATCCTACCTTATTTCTACATTACCAGTATACTGGTATCAATTCTAATTTATTGACGGATTTATACTGAACCTAAATTTCAAATTTCAAACAAAGTTTAAAAAAAAATTGCTGGAAAATTTATAAGATTTTGAGATTGTAACATTTTACGAACCAGTTTTCTCAGTGTATTTGTTAAAATTTAAATGAATGAATGAACCGCATATATAAAAATGTCTTCTTCAATGCAGATGTGCGATAAAAAATTAAAAAATAAGCCATGAGAACTTATTATTTAACACTGGAAATTATGATTGGTAACGATAACTGTGCAAATCGGAAGACTGCAATTTCTTAGAATTTTTTCACGATTATTAAGTTTTTGATGGATTCATCTGATAGTTATCTTATTACATCTGCAATCATAAATATAACGATGATCAGAGCAAAAACAGCTGTTTTTGCCGTTAACAAAATAATCTAAATCAATGTTTGGATACAATAAGGAGTGTCTCGAAACTCATTTCGATCTCCTATATTCGACCTTAATATTTACTCTTCCTGTTTCGTCGCTGCCTCCATAACTAATTCATAATAAAAAAACGAATGAATTGTTTTATACAAGTCAAACTTGTACTGTAAGATTTTATATCTGCATAAAGTGGACCAAGTTCATTCAAACTTATATAAGGTATAAAAAAAACTCCTATATATAATTTAAAACAATGTTACAAGTACAAAAACTATATTTCCACCAACGATTTAATCAATTACTTGTATTTTATCGTATAATGAACTTAGCGTTAAACTGATTAAGGTCATGTGCTAGGGTCGGAAAGATTCCTTCCTTACCTATTTTGGTATAGAATGAAATATATAAAGATAGAGATTTATTTTTGGAATAAACTCTCTGTCGCTATCTCGGTAATGTTGTAAACATTACGCGGTTCCAGTATCATTAAATTTCATCCACAATTCACAGAGATTTTCGCCTTCGAAAATTTTATTCGTAATTCACAACCTTTCCATATATCTTTCATTAAATACAAAAACCGGTAAGGTAGGAATGTTACCGACCGTAGCACATCCCCCTTAATATTTACTTATTTTATTATTTTATTAATTTTTGAAATCTAGAACAATACTTCAACAAATCAATTTAACAAAAAAAAAAAAAAATAATGAAACGATTGACAGTGTATTCACAGGTAAAAAAATTACAAACTAATACTATATTTTCGAAATAGTTAAACAGCTGTACAGTTATACAGCATCACCCACTTGCAATCGACCCATTTTTCAGAGGACCAACAATTCTGTTCCGATAAATAAAAAAAAACAGTTATGAATAGGTATTTCAGTCAAACGATAATCTATTCTCAATCATATTTCATATACTTATACACGAGAACAAAAGCCAATTAATACAACGATATGTAGATTCATAAATTGAATGAGCAAAAACAATAACTTGTAAATAATATCTTAGAAATAATATTTTTAATCCAGTGAACAAATACAGTACAGTGAGAAAATCTGTACGAATAAATATAAGGATTAATCGAAATGAATGACTTTTCAATAGTACGTGAATCCTCATATAAGGTGGATCCGAGGTTCATTTTTAATGATTGCATTGAATTAAAACAAAAATAATGTTGTTTTGAACTAGGTAAAAAAATATGAATTTCAAATAACAAATATTCTGTCAAGCAATTTTTATTTTTAAATACTAGTAGTTCATTGGGAGAATTGCACCTACTTACTTTAATAAATCACTTTGCATTAATAGTGAATAAATTAATTAATAGCATAAAAATGTTATTAATAGCATAAAAATAAATAAATGAAATAGTTAATAATAATTTTTTTATATTGAAATACTATTTTAATTTTGGAATTAAAAGTGTTGAATGTTGGCATACATCTTGGAAAAAATGCAAAATATTTTAAATACAAGATAATTGGGTGCTATAAGAATTTCTTATGTATGTTTATTTTAAGATAATGTAAACATATTTTTTTATTTTTTGAATTAAGAGAGTCAACCTGAATTTAAACTCGAAAAATATAAATACACGTAAAAGATTAACGTAATTATCTTTTTCTCAGCACGGATAATAATGCTGGTGAAGCGTGAACATTGTTGACAAAGCTTACATTTAAATGTCTCCAAGATTTATACATATGTCAAATGCTTTTTCTTAATCTCGAATTAATTAAATGCGCTTATAGTATTCGAGAAATATTTCATATAATTTTTATAAGGTAGAATAACATTGACCTATAGTTAGCTAATTCTGCTTAATAAAACTATTATCAATAATTAACTGTAAGCAAACAGAAATTAAAAATAATATCCGTCTGCACACGTGTATTCGCTTGGCTTATGCCTGTAATCTTGGAGACAGGAAATTTGTGCGACAGTAGTAGAAATTACTATATCCACTTTTACGGCAGTTCAACAAGTCGAACGGCTTCTATTCCACCCGTCCTTATAGAAGCAGAATTATTTTTTTTTATTAACAAAAACTGGATGCTCACTGCTTTCAAAAATCCACTTATATCCAAGTCCTCGAAATCCGTCAATCGGCCAGGACTAAGATTTTGGCGGCGAATCGTTTCAACTGGTAAGCCAACCGCGTAGGCGAGACACGCTCGTTTACGAAGCTGTGCAGGAGGCTCCAGGGCTAACGAGAGAAAAAAGATGAAGAAGAAGCAGAAGAAGAAGAAGAAGAAGAAGAGGTGCAGTATAGGAAAACGGGTGAGAGATGCGTCGGGGCGAGGAAAGCCGCAGAGAGCGAGCGAACGAGCGAACAGCGCAGGTACGCGAAGTAGACGGAGCAGCAACAGCAGCAGCAGCAGCAGCAGCAGCAGCAGCAGCAGCGGCGTCTATAGACACGCGCTCGCAGCCAGTCGCCTGCAAGTGGGAGAGCCGAAGGTATAAAAGCTATCTGTAGCCGGCGCTGAAGCCAGTCAGCTTTGAGGCCCAGATGCGGTGGTGGTTCTAGTCGCGCGCGGGCCAGTTGCGAGACAGAGAGAGAGAGAGAGAGAGAGAGAGAGAAACGATTCTCGGTGAGCGCCCTGCTATAACGTTATAGCGTTGTCGCGCGCACTCACACACGGACACGGTCGTCGCATATAGACTGCACGAGTCGATCCGCTCTTGCCACTTCCAAGTGCAAAACGTTTTAGAGCGGTGCTCGCGGTTGTTGTTTCCTTCATTTTTCGAGAGAGGAAAACCACGGGAAATACGAGGCCCCTGCAGCGCAGGAAAACGACGACTTTCACTCGGCTTGTAATATAAGAGCGACGTGTCGGACGGACGCGGGTTGGTTGCCGAGCGCATCCTCTCCTACTACCCCCCCGTGAAACTAAGGTCGCGAGAGCCGACTTCACACACACGCACATATATATATATATATAGCTGGAAGAATCTTGTACTCGAGCTTCCACGAGGAGCTCGCGACGGTATTCAGGATTTGCTAACGAGCTGTCACTAATCGTACAACATAAATGGTGCAATCGACTACGCCGAACATGTCCGACGTCAAAATCAATGTCGAGGAGGCTTTGTTCGACAGCCAAGAGGAAGCCGGCTTAGACGTAAGTCACCCAATGATCTTTTATCTTAGAAAAACAAGCTATACGCTAACTTCTTTTCTCTCTCTCTCTCTCTCTCTCTCTCTCTCTCTCTCTCTCTCGTTCTCTCTCCTTTAACCTTCGTCAATCGCGCATCTTTTCTCTTTACTTCCCTTATCGGCTCATCGATCGACTCATTTCAAAATCCAAGTTTTTTACGCTCCGTACAAATTCAATTATTAAATAAAGACGCGTGGGGAAAGGATTCATTGCACAAGTATATTTATGCATTTTTATCAAGTGGCTATATTACAGAATCGTTGAGAAAATGAGGTTGGAATGGAGTGCACGCGGGAAAGTAGCTATGCACTTGCTCGGTATATGCATATATAATGTACACAATATAAAGCGAGGCATTTAAAGAGTCGCGCGCTCGCTCGCGCGTCACAAGCGCCAAGATTCATGCATGTTTCATTCGTTTCGCGGGAGTTTCTTAAAAATGCCACAGAGTACAAAGCCGCGTGTAAAAATGTGGACCAAATAAACAAGAAGTGAGTGTATGGAAAAGGTGTGCGGTGATGGTGCGCGACATGTCTGATCGATGCGCATTACGTGCCTCTTTCGCGCAAACTTATAACGCACAAAAGTGTCCCGCGCTCGCGGTTGTTCGCTAGGGTTGCCTGCATCGGGGATATTAACGGCCTCGATTTGTCACTTGGGCCCCGTGTAACTTGTCTCGGCAAACAATTCTAACTGACATAAAGCCGCGGGAATCGATTTTCTTTAGATTACCGTGCACAGAGAAAGATCGGGTTCCAGGCCACACAATATGAGCCTGGTACGCGCTCGCGGCGGACGCGGAGATCACATCGGCCGATTATTGCGCTAACACAAAAGATCGACGAGCCTTGCATTACCGCGCGCGCCGCTGCAAAAGGTGGAAAAAAGGATGTGGAGCCGCCACCGCCATCGCCACCGACGCCGAGCGCAGAGCGCCAATCGCTCATTATCGCGAAGCCTGTAATTTTGATCCTTATAAGCTCACCCACACCTCAGCTGCCAACGCTGCCAGATTAAAAAGGAGATTTCTCACTCGTAATGTCAGCGGGTAGACAATACCGATCAAATCGAATTTAAGGAGATAAAAGACAAGTACCGATCGGCCGCGCACAG
The DNA here is from genome assembly GCA_900490015.1 of Megastigmus stigmatizans. Taxonomy (NCBI): domain Eukaryota; kingdom Metazoa; phylum Arthropoda; class Insecta; order Hymenoptera; family Megastigmidae; genus Megastigmus; species Megastigmus stigmatizans. The sequence goes on along the minus strand of UELV01176309.1, from coordinate 14,548 downwards.
ACCTCTTGCCAATAATCTTGCATTAATTAGCCTTGGATTCGTATGCCAAACTATTTCACTCGTTTCTTCTTTTATTTACTTCTCTCATAATTTTACAAAGAGATTATAGTTGATTTTCGGGTCATCAGGGTCATATAATTAGATTACCGTTGAGAAATTACTATTATTATTCTTAATTATGCGAGAAAAACATATATCTTATCGATAAAAATCCAATTAGGTAATGTTTTATCATTTTCCCATTTGAAAGCAATCGGAAAATAATATTGTGCGCGTGTAATGTGAAAATACCTCGTGCGCGGGTCAAACGAGCTGACTGCACGTGGAGTTTTGTTCTGAAAAAAAATCAGCTGTAACAATCGAAAGCGTTATAATTGTCAGCTGGCGTTAATAGGTATTTTCCGGTAATGAGTCGTATACTCGGTATAGACTGGATCGCTACAGCATAGGTATAGCAGGGAAACAGATTAGCGGCTGTAAATTTATGAGGCATATATGTATACATACGTTGAGAAATTATCGAATCGACCGCCAACAATATTCCGTTTCCTATTTTCTAATATACGATTTGTTACGTGCGCAAGTGTGCGACTTGGAGCAGCGACGGCGTTGCACAGCGCTATTGCGAAATGCATATAATACAAGTGTCGCGTTTATGGGATCCACCTTTCCGTGAGCTATGAAAATCTTCGAAGAAAAGTGCCCCGCGCCCAAGACTTTCACTGCTATATAAACACGCGGAGATGGAGCGTCGCGCGTCTCCATGCACAGGAGAATCGGATAACGGATAGGCTCCAACGGGAAGATTCCATCCAAACGCTCAGCTTATATATACGTATACGTAGGTACTATGTTGCTTTTTCTACAGACTCGCGTAAAAAAAAGCGTAAAAGGGGCGTGCGAAAACCAGTTCCCAAGCCCGGGGAATTCCGCAATAAGGAAGCTAGTGTGCGTGCCTCGGGATTTCGACTGTAGATTTGGACCCGTATAGAGCAGTCGAGCTCTGCAGCGAAGCGTCTCCGCTCGATTGGCGCGGGGATAAGAATTTGCGCTACGTCGCGTGTATATATATATGCGGCTCGATTGTTGCGATTATACAGGTTTTACCGTAATTGTGATATGCTACATTCCAAAGTCGTCGCTGACAATGAGAGGGAGAGATAATTTCCTATAGGCGAGCGCGAGTGCGTGCAGCATCAGACTCTCTGCTTAATTAGACCCAGATGAGAGAGAGACTCCTAATGTTATTCCATTCTTCTTTTATTCTTCATCCTTTCCTCTTTCTCCTCGTCTTCTGATTCTTTCTCGTCCTCTTTCTTTTCTTCTTATCCTCGAATTCTTATGAATATGCGATGAGGTTCAACGTACCTTATCGACAAAGGGTTGAGTTAAATCCACTCATCGTTATAAAAACTACAATGCGACCGTACCGCCGACTCAAATGAAAGCAATAAAAGCTCTTTTTTGCTCCTTTCGTCTTTTTTTTTTAATCTTCATGAGGTTAATGCTCGTTGTACGGTTATACGCGACTTTTGTCGATACCTTCTTTTTTTTTTTTCAATTTTAACGGCCTTATTTTTTTGTTATCAAATTCCAAAGCTATCGAGCCGTGCGTACTCCTTTCGTTTAAAGAGCATTAAGACGTCAAGTAAATTCTTTATCGATTAAAAAATGTTGATCTTACATACGGTGGATATTGGGCCTTAAAATCTGCAAACCAATATAAGTTAACGACATAACAGGATTCTTCGTTCCTGATATAATCAAGATTTTTCACAATAACCAAAGAGAAAATGTCAGAAGCTGATAAAAAGAGACAAGGTCAAATCGTTTTGCAGTGATGCAAATTTTTGTATCATCACAAGAAGTGGCATTTATATTTGCTCGATCAATATCGTCAATCAGCTCGTTTCACTGGTCTAATCAGGTCGGGAGAAAAAAATAAAAAGTAACGTTAAAGTCTTTAGAGCAGCAATGAGCCGCGTTAAATTCCCGGCATGTTATGTAAATCGTTCCGTGTCTATCTCTCTCTCTCTCTCTCTCTTTCTCTCTTGACTGTCCTTCTCGCGCGCTGGAATGCAACACAATCCTTCTGTTAAAGCTAAGCAAGTTATTTTTTTTTTCAAATTTACTTAAAAAAGAAAGAAGCCGCTCACAGGTAAACGGGAACCTCGACTACGCGATTTTTCCCGTTCGCTGTACCGCGCGAGTGCGTTTTATGGGCATTTTTTTTCTCTACTTCATAAAAGCAAGCATGCTTATAATGAAGAAAAGGAAAAGGAAAAAAAAGAATAATGCACACACGGTCACGCGCCAAAGTACACACACATATATATATACGCGTAGGCAGCTGCATGTGTAGCCGCAGTTAAGCACCTGTATAAGAGCAAACTCGCGGAGAGCTGCTGCTGCGGCTGCCTCTTTTTCCTTTCTCTCTCTCTCTCTCTCTCTCTCTCTCTCTCTCTCTCTCACTCTCTATCTCTCTTCTTTATTTACGATGTACCTATGTAATGATGCTTACGCGCGTGCGATTCTCGTTTCTCAGTGCCGTGCTCCGCAACACCTTGTGTATTATAGCTACGAGCTCGCGGGGATAATCGACAGGCGGATTAAGCAACGGTATGCCATCGCTAACTTGTCTGTTTTTATTGTCTTCTTCGCGGTACGACCGGCGACTAAGTACATCTAATTTAGACGAGACTTTCGTAACGAGCCCGTGCAGCTCATCGGCGATTTCGCTCTTTTTACTATTGACAGCTGCGATAACGATCCTTTTCGATTGTTTTGCTTTTTTTTTTCTCACCAATTACAGATTCAACGACTCTTAAATATTAAGCGATTCTATATACGTATATACGCACAAGGTGAAAATAGATAGGATATACGTTGACATTGAAATTGTAACTTTTTAGCTTATTCATCTTCCTCTTTTACACTGGACACTATTAATTGGAAATTCGTAAAGCAGCATGTTCGATCTGCAGAAAAGATGACTATAAAATCCTTTTTTGTTTTTTATCCAAAATTCTGTGTGTTTGCAAAATTTCTTTTAATTTCAGCCCTATATATTTATATATACATATTTTCAATTTAACTGAACAACATTTAAAATCTACATTGAAAATTAATCTGTACTGAAAACTTGCATTATTTGATTTTTTATTAGTGTCAAAAGAAAAAGCGAAAAATTTATTACACATTTTGCTAATTAATCAATGTAATAAAAAAATAATATTATTGATACTCATGCAAACACCCAATTTATCGTATAATGTATAAAAAAAAGCGTAATTTCATACGCACTTAATAAATTCTGTACAGTCACTCTAATCAGCTATGAACAAACATACATAATGCATTATTTCATCCTTATTATGCGAACACGACGAGGTGGATGATCGGTATAATATCACGTATACGTATGCGAGAAATGTACACACACGAATTTCAAGTGAGCGCACGCGCATATAAAGAGAGGAACAATTTAGTTGTAACATCGAGTCGCAGTAGTTTATTAACATTTTAATTTCGGTATGCAAATAAGTGGCAACCAAAAGAAAAGGAAGAATGTTTATTAAAATGAAAAATGCGAATCGAGTGAGAGAGTCGCAATGAAGGAAACGGTGCGAGCTGGCGCGGCGACTCCTTTTTATTTTCGAGAGCCGCGCGGCGCCTCGAGCGCCATTAATCTCAGAAATGCAAATGACATTTTCGAACGACCTAGAGAAGGTCTCGGCTGGACCGTCGAGTCAAGTTTCGACGCGACGCGATGACGCCAAAATTCTTCCTCTCGATCTCGGCCACCAACCCAACTGTGTTGGATTGGCGTGCGCTTGCCAATTTGATCTACCGCGTATTTATCTGTATTCGGTTTCGCCAAATTCCCGCAGCCGCCCCCTATGATATTGAAGTGGCCGAACCGATGACAAAAACCGACGAAAATAAACTTGTTATTTCCATCGAAATCATTGTCAATGGGTGAGGGCAATCGTGGATCGCGATACAGCCAGCGACAGTATCCGATCGACTGAGTCAGCATGAAAAGGCATCTTTCTTATGCCATCTCGTAAACTTTCCACGGAAGCGTCGATTTTTCGGGCCATCGAATCATCGATAATTAAAACGGGCATCCTTCGAGATAACGCCCCGCGAAACTATTCAAATCAAGGGCGGTGCGTGAGCCGAGTGTAAAAAACTCATCGATCTCCGCATGCGTGTGTCCCCGACTCGTGCTACTGCTGCTTCCTTTCGCTGGCGAAAGAAAAAAAAAACATGCGAAAAGTCACGAACCACGAGTGGGGCGCGCGCACGAGCGACTTACGTAAAGTTCAGCAAAGGCTCTCGATCGGCAATTAGCCGTCTTGGCTTTGAACGAGCAAAGGTTAGTCGTAGAGCAAGCCACGTTTATGGGCAGAGAGACGCGCGCGAAAAAGGCGCGAGGAAATTGGCGCTGCTCGGCCGCTGTGGTTGGGCAACGGAAAACGGTGAGCGCGCGAGAGAGACAAACAAAAAACACAACCGGAATCGCCGCGGCGCGAGGAGTTGTATAGGTATAGGTATACACAAAGGTATACATAAGTGTAGAGAGCCGCGAGAAGCGAAGAACCTCATCTTTCTTCGGCCTTCCTTTCTTCGGCTGTATGCGGCGCGTGCGGAGTCCAACTTTCTCGCTGATCCCGTGTGATGCAACCGCGGCCGCACTCGTAATCCATCGGGATATTACGCGCTCTCTTCCATTTGCTGCTGCCCCACCCGCTTGACCGACCAGTCAAGTTCATCCGGCGGCCCCTGCGCTTTATCTCCGCCTCGGATCTGCCGCGAAGCTTCTCTCTCACCTTCGCGCGCACCAACATCTCGTATACCCTGCAAATACCCAAAGCCGATGCGCGTACGGCTCGTTTTTTTTTCTCAGCCCGTCGCAAACAAAACGTTCAAACTAAAGAAGGAGAGTCTATAGAGAGAGAGAGAGAGAGAGCGATTACCCGAGCTGGTATTTGGCAAGAGCGAAGAGATACGAGCCGAGACCAAGGACACGGGATTATGCGGGTGAAGAGTGCAAATTGTAGAGAGCCGCGCGGCTGCCTCTAAACAACGAGTTTCGTGCCCCTGGGGTTAGTGGTCGCGGATATAAGTGTATATAGTTCTAGGGAGTCGCGAGCAAAACTGCAGGTGGTAACGAGAGATAGAGAATAACGTTGCGTTGGTGGTTTGTTGCAGAGCACGCAGATGGAGGATCCGAGGAATCTGCCCTCCTGGCACATACCCAGGCCCTCGCTGGTCGCCAGGAGCGACAAGAGCACCAGCGAGAAGAACAGCGAGGGCAGCAGCGAGAACGGCACGTGGAAGCACCCCCCCGACTCGCCCTCCAGAGGCTCCACGGCCAGCACTCACGTAAGTTCACCCTCGCACCTATGTACAATGTATAGGTGTATACGACCTTATATTATTCTCTCGCGGTTCGCTGCACGAATAAGCTTTTTTTTTAAAAAATTAAACGCTTTGATATACATGCAATAAAAAATTCAGTCTTTTTCTCGCATCTATCGCGGTGAGCGAATGCTTGTTAAGAATTAGAGCATAGGTCGAAAAACGGGGAGAGAGAAAGAGAGAGAGAAATGTAAAATATGGCTTGGTTCGATTGACAGAGCGCGGCGTCCGGCACGCTCCTGCTGACCGCGGCGAACCTGGCGAACCTGGCGGCGATGCACCCGGCCCGTGTCACCGCGGCCAAGGACCACGAGACGGCCTCGGTCGCCAGCAGTACCCACTTCACCGTCGTCAACGGCCTCGGCAGACCTAGCCAGACCTGCCGGAAGTCCTGGTGCGCCCGTAACCAGCTCACCGTCCTCGTCTGCACCATGAGCTTCCTCTTCATGCTTGGACTTCTCGCCGGCGTCCTCTACATGGAGAGTGAGTATCGTCTTTCTTTACTTTTTATACATCGCGTACATCTGCGCAGCCAGAGAGTTTTCACACTTTTGCGTCGATGATTGCAGTGAGGGCCAGGGGCAGATACAACTAGCGGCGGTACGAGCCAACGACGATTTTCTCCTATATGTTATACACACGAACGACGCACCAGCAGCAGCAGCAGCAGCAACGTACTTGGACGAGCTTCGGCAGTGGACGCGAGTGTCCAGCTATTGCACGAGGAGATTCGAGAGAGGCTGCAGCCTACGCAAGTCGTCCGGGTATTATAGCGCGCTGCAACTGCCGCAAAACTCGACAGCTCGAGTTGATCTTAGCTTTTCTAATGAATTATTACCTATACCTATTCGATCAAGTTCTGGAGCAGCCTTTAGTTTCGCAAATTATCACTCTGCTACTAGATCTGTAAGATGTATTGCGCGACGCGTCGCGGTGCGGTACGTGAATATTGAATTGTTACATTTTATGTAATGAGGCGCGCCTTTTAAGCGCTTCCTTATAGGCATTGTAATTTATACGATATTATTATATATTTAAAACTTGTTAAGCGCAAACCTTAGATCACTGCTCACTCGATCGATACTTACGCAAGTAACTTTGCTTAATGTGTAATGTTGATACTTGTTAACTGGTATCGTTTTGGAATACGACACAGCTATTCGACTTTGCGTGTCCTTCAAGTGTCATTCTGCCCGAGGAAACGGGCCCTGCACCTGTACTTCTCATTCTATTTATCCGACATTTTATACCACTTAAGCATTATACGGTATATATTTGTAAATTGTAATTTAAAATTAATTTAATTTCTTTTCTAACAGCATCAAAAATGCAACTGCCAATTGGTTCCCCGTGTAAGCTTCATTGGAATTGAAGCGCGGGAATCAAACGATAAATGACAGTCGTTTATAAAACTCTATAAGTCTGTGATATTACTTGTGTATTAATTAATTATCAAGCCAACAAGAAACTTACACGCATTTAATTCTGTCTTGTCTATTCATTTTATCGCAATCCTACCTCTATCCATATAATATATATAAATATATATTTTAATTTACTCGAATATTAGGCTATACGGATATTTCCATCCTGACAAAACAATATATTGCGATCTGTGTAATAGTATATTAAGTATGCACCTAAGACGGGAGAAAATGCCTTAGGCTCGGGTGACAATTTACACAAACTGTGGACTGTCCAATTTTTCTTCCGAGGTGCATATACTATTTTTCATCTAATACCCGAGCCGAAACTACCACTCGAATTTTTGAGGCAGGACGGGAAGTGGTACTTCCGGTCAGGGTACGATGAAAAATACATTACACAGTATACAGCACATATAGTGAAAAATCGCAATTTCAAAATTGTATGTTATTTTGTGTTTTGAGTTAAATAACAAAATTTCAAAGAATTTTCAATAAATGTTATTGGAAAATTTTTAAGATTCTAACATTATAGACAATATTGCGATGCCATTTTTTCAGTTTATTTTTTATAATTCTTTCTTGTTCTTACAATCTAATCTAATATAATAAAATAAAAAATGCATTCGTAAAAATATTTAATTTAAAAACATAAGACAAATCTTAATTATGGTTTGCTAATATATTGTTTGTTTAATTATTCTTTTTGTTTTATATTTAATTATTTAACACAATAATAAATAACAAAAATTTTAGTTTTCTTCGCATCTCTTCATTGTACAACAAACTTAAAACATATTTATATATAAAGTATACTTTTCTTACTCCAAATAAAAGTATTATTATTTTAAAGCAAGAATTTAATTTCGGAAGGTATTATATATTATTGTAAATATTAAGCTTATCATGTATATACGCATAGATCAGGAGAAAGCCGTATATAGATTATATAGCTAAAGAATATTTTTAAAAATGTTTCACATAAATTATTTTTACCATTGTAATAAATCAAAACTACAAGCTTATGGAAAAAAAAAGAAAAAGCACAACTTCAATATTGTTTTGAGTACAATGAATGAAAAACATTAACGTGCAATATTTCTTGTCTAACCATAACCTCTTATTTTTTAGCTTTTGATATTTTGTACATTTTATGTACATTCAATACTCTTTTTAACTGATTTGTAGCACATCTATTAGTGGGTGCATTTTCAATTTAATCACTAGAGATAATTTGTAACTTCTTACTTTGAACCAATACAAAATTGATACAATATACTATCATTTGATTATTTGAAATAAATTTAAAACATTTTTATATCATAAGTAACTAATAAAATTCTATTATAAGAAGTATATAATTATATACAGCTTTATTTGAAAAATAATTTTGCTTACCTCAACTTCTTGAAGTGTTTGTGTCCATCTGTAATTTGGTAAATCTGCACCATTTCCACTATTAGGTTTTAATTTATTTTTTTCTTGTTCGTCCTCTTCATCTTCCATTTTGACATCCTCGTCTATTTTAGGGTTCATACTACTGCTACTTGAACTAGGAACGTCAGTACTCTCTTCATTAGCTTTCTATTGATTTCATTAAGAATATTAATTTTTGATAAGACCGTACATACATCACTTAAAAATAGATACATACTTTACAATCTAATTTCGCTTGAAGCTTTGATGCTTGTTCATCTGTTAATTCTACAATTTTTGATTCATCATTCAAAGTTTCAAATGCATCCTCTTCCTCTGTTTTCTTTTTTTCAAGTTTGTCTTTTCTTCTTTTTTCCTGTTCTGCACGCTCAACTTTTTGAGTGCTAACCTTAGCAAAAGCTGTAGTCTCGTATTTTTTGAACATGCTCATAACGAGCTGTAAGACAAGGATGTTACTATTATTAAAATAAATGTTTGAACTAAACCTAAATTAAAATAAATTATAATTAAATCATAACCTTCTCAGCTGCACCTTCTCCTCCTCCAGTATAAAAATCAGTTTTCCTTGCCAAAAAATTGAATATTGTATCGAGAAGCTAAAGAAATATTTTATAAATAACACAAATATTACAAAGAAATTCGTTGAGTTAACCTCCAAATATCGGAAACCGGCTCCATTTAATGTAGTACTACTTACGTCTTGAACACCACCTTCATGTTGCTGAGCCATTGTTAGCAGCAACCCATCAAATTTCTCCTCGTCTTTTGTCATTTTTGCAATTTCAGAATTACTTTTAATAAATAAAAATTTCTTTAATGCCGAAGTGTATCTTTTAAAAACACGATAGCTACCGCCTACCACATGGACACTTCTTCGTTTTTATGCATACGATTACGTACTCCTACTACTTTATCATGCGCGAGCAGCCGTTGGTCTGTGCTCCGTACCCTGCTGCTCTAAAAAATCATTGGTTATATCAAGGACTCAATTTCTACCGCATTATACGAATATTCAATACTTATACCCTAAAGCACCTTTAGACATATTTTCAGAGTATCACTATATTCACTATTCTACGTAAATCTACATTTATATATATAGTTAAAGGCTATTGAATTAAGTAAAGCTACGTATAGTATATATATATATATATATATTCAAGTAATATGTGTTATAAAACACATACATAATATAGGTTAGAATTCAGTCATTTAGAAATGTGCTTATAACTCGCGGTATAACCTAATACATAGCTAAATATTTTAATTTTATTCTTTTAGTGTTTTTGTAACCTCGATTGCATAACAATAAATTTGTAAGTATGTTAATTTTATTAAGCATACTTTTTACTATTATTTTTATCAAAACATAAAATCGGATATAAAAAGCCGGTAAAAGTCTTGTGTATTTTTAACATCATTATGTTAATAAGAAAAAAAATACATTTATTGGATATACATTCCATAGCTCCTTAATTAGTACTACTTTTTAATTTTTCAATTTATGTTTTGCCATTACAAGTGTAATTAAAATTGATTTTATTCATCTGTGACATAATTATTAATGACAATCATAAAATCAATGCTTCTCAACCAAAGTATTATAGAATACTTATTGCTTTATTTATCTAATGATCAATGATTTTTCCTAGGAAATAAAATCTTGTCCATGTTCTATAACATACACTCGTCTTCCATAATAACAGTATACATTAATTTTTGTTCTGTTTGTTATTCTATTAAATAAAAGTATATTTTCTTTTTAATATTAGAAGAAATGGATGCTTTAACAACTGGAAACCTAACAGGTGCTCAAAAAGATGAATTGATGGAAAAAGTAAAACAAGAAATTGCTTTAGCGAATTTCCAGGAGCTACTTACGGTAAAAATTTATTTTTTACTTAATTAAAGTGAGATACTACCTTTTACTGAGATACTAATTATGAGTTTGTTTTTAGAAAATCACAGAAAAATGTTTTAAACAATGTATTGCAAAACCTGGTACAAGTCTTGACAATTCAGAGCAAGTGAGTTTATTCTATCATCTTAGATCAATGTGTTTATAGTTTATTAAATCATTGGTAAACTATTATAAATCGATTACTTTTAATTTTTAATTAAACAATTCTTTTTACAGAAATGTGTAGCGATGTGTATGGATAGATATATAGATGCTTATAATGCAGTATCAAAAGCATACAGTAGTAGGATACAAATGGAACGAAATTAAAATAATTAGTTGTTTTTAGTGATACATTATATAACGTTGAATTTTATACATGCATAATGTATTATGTTCAGATTTACAAAAAAAAGTGCTTTCATTTGGAACAAAACCTAAATGTTTATTATAATTCATAAAAACTTCATAAAAAAATTAGATTTATTTTCTTTCTTATTACATTCTTTTATGTTTCACAAAAATAATGTACATGTTTCAAAAACTTTATTCATATTGTAATACTTTGTAAATAAACTATTTCTATTCAGATCATAATTATAATATGCGTAATTCTAAGAATAAGTATTGTGTCGTGTAAACAATTGAATCCATGTTATGAACTCAAGAAATAACTTGCACAAATTTTATTTTGCTGTAAAGTATATTAGGAATTGAATTCTAACATAGGAGCAACTTTTATTTCATATATATATGAAATAAACAATGTTAACAATAAATATTTTAAACTGATTAGACTGTAAGACCAATAGAAAAATCTTTGTCAGTTTATAGTAGAGTACAGTCGACATAAGTAATATTTCTTAATGTTTAATAAATATTTTACTTAGATGTTGAATGTGGAGTGATCTTTAATCAAATACTTTTAATCACACAATCAATATTTAATTATTGAAATATTTCAAATAACATAATTTATGTAGATCAAGATTTTCTTCAAGATTCAAGATTTTAAGAAATATTTACAAGAAATTCACATATACACATTTAATAATGATGTGAATTACTAGAGTTTTAGCAGGCACATAATAGTACTCTTTTATCTCAACATAAGTTAAAAATATTAATCTAAATAAAATTACAAATACTATCATAACTGATGATATATATAATACATTTTTTAGTCTTTATTTTTGAGTAAATTGAAATTTTTTAAGTATACAGATATTTAGTCATTTATTACAGTTTTTTTCATATGAAGTAGTTCTATATACTCTTTAAAGGCACAGTTCCTTTAATTTTAGTTTAATTAGAAAACTCAAACAATGTGGTTATATAATAATCATTATTTTGATACATTAGAAAGCATCTTCATGATATATATTAGTTTCAAGTAAAATTTTTTTATTTAGACAACAATACTTCTGTTTAAATCAATTATAGAATTTTGAGATGAAAATTTATAAAAATATCTGTACAATATTTTCACTGATGAGTTATAATGTTTAAATAGGAAGTAAATCAGGAGCCAGGGCTGATTCAAGTACTTTGTAGCTACAAATGTCATTACTTATAGGATTTAATGACTTCAAATAATGATTATTAAATATTTTAATGTAATCATAGTTATTAAGTAAAAATATATTCATTGTATGAAGAAATAATTCAAAGACATTATAATTAATGGTAGCATGGCTCAAAAATAAAGATAATAATCTGTAATAGTAATTTATAATATGCAGTTTCATTTAAGCTCAGCAACAAAGTTTTCAAATAAAATTAAACATTTTATTTATTGCTTTTAAAGTAAAACGCAATTATTTCACTCTTATACATTAACGCGTTTAAAAAAGACAATTTATTTTATTTCACACTTTCAAGAAAATATATATGTACACGTTTCATTATTTTGCTTGACTTATCTTTGTTCATGTTATATACATGTAGAATGAAATCGTAAAAGTTTCTTAGCACCATAATTGCATTAGAAAAAATGAATGTTATAAAGACAATTAATTAGTAAAACTGTGATGATTAGTTCATTTGCCTTTCAAATTAATTAACATAATTTAGTAGCAAATAGCTCTGGATAATGAAATTTTTATATTGATATAAGCGTATTTCAGATATCCAATGTAATAATGTTGCTGTGTACAAATTAAAGTGTAATATAAAAAAGTTTATAAAAAAAAGTTAGTTAGTATTGAAAAATGTATGTATTATATATGGTTTAGATTTCTAATATAGTCCATCTTAAACATATAAAAATATCTTATATGTTCTTACTTAAGAGTGTATGCATGCATAGGCACACATGTACAGTTGATGTTTCAATCTTGAAACTGCTGTTAATGGTCATTTTATACATTTGTAAAATATTTTTTGATTCTACTGGCTCAAAACATTAACATTCTTGAAGGCTTGGTTTGCATTTTTGAACATTTTTTTTGTTTAAATCTTATCTAGTTAACTTTGCATTTTTTCCTTTAATTTATTCTATAAAATTTGTAGTAATAGTGGCAGTCAAATTTTTAGTGTTTTTTTTCCACTACATTTTCAAGCTGTAACAAATATTTGTGCTGAATTTTTTATAATTATATAAAATATATGAATACTTATAAGTATGAATCTTCTTAAATACTTACACAAGAAATACTACTTTGTATTTATTCATCTATTTCTTCTCTGTCATTTTCACTTTTTATTTTTTCTACAGATTCTTGTTTATTTGTCTGTCTTTGTAATTGATTATAAGAATTGGATGAAATTGGAATTTTTGAAGGAATTGGATTATTAGCATTACCTGATGCCGATGATGTAGAATCCTCTTCATATTGAGAGAGAGGTGCTATGTCAAATATAAATAATAGGAAAAATAATTAAATTTAATGAAAATCATGATATAAATAGTATGAAACAGACACTAATTTAATATTTGTATGATATTAATTTGTTAATAGTATAAGTATTCTGAAATATAGGATATAAAATTTACCTATATCTATTAATTCCTTTAAGTCATTCTTGTCAGCTTTTTTACCATTTAAAGGTGGCAAATCTCCAAATACTGAATTGTTTGTAGATGGTAATGGTGGCAGCTCTCCTAATAACAATTCACCATCTCGATTCCCTGTGATTTTCTTTCATTCCATCAACAATGATTTCGTCAAAGTAGATTGTTTTTCCTGTGTTATTTATTGGATCAATCTGTTTCTTATTTTTTACATTATTTACCATTTGAAACTCTGCAGCAGTCTTTTTATTTTTACATGTTTCTTGATTAATGATGATGTATTTCTAATTGAGTAGTTATTGATTTATTACTGTGGTTAACATTTAAGTCTGTTTGATGAGCTACTTCGTTAGTTTTATCAGAAATATTTTCTGAACAAATACTTTTATCTTTTATATTCTGAAGGCTATTATCTTCTATTTCATCGGATAAAGATTGAAACATTTCGAGAACATGACTGTATGCCATTTCATTAGTAACTGAATTTTCGTTAATTTTTTTGTCTCTTATTGTTATATTAATAGGTATTTCCATATTAGAATTAGTTACACTGTCTAAGTTTTCTGAAGCATCATTAGAAATGGAAGCTGACTCTTTCTGTAAGATGTTTGGAACACTGATATCAAAGGTAGCATTTGCTAAATTTTCAGAAGTCTTGTCTTTCTTGATAATGCTGGATTCATTCTAAGAAAAATATAAATGATTTAATTATATTGTGGGGACAGCAAATTCCAACGCCAAAGTTTATCAATATACCTTTTGCGTATTATTTAAGGTACCATTATTAACATTTTTTAGGATTTCACCAAGCAATGGCTCTCTTGAATTTATTCCTAATTCCTCACAGAGCTTTTTTCTACCTATATAATTGTACTATTTACCAAAATAAGTTTCAGGATCATATACTGAAATGGTATAGTCAAGTCCAAAATACTCTAGGAACTCTCTTACTAATGAAAACAATAATTTTCCTTCGGAGCTTGCCAGATACTGTTTTACTGGTTTGCTTAAATATGGTTCAGGATTCTACAATAAAATAGTCATGTAAAAAAATTATATTAGAACTTTAAGAAATATTACTTATGTCGACTGTACTCTACTATACCTGACAAAGATTTTTCTATTGGTCTTACAGTCTAATCAATATTAATGGGCAATCAGATTGCCCTTGTTTATAATCACCCCCGCAGAATCTGAAATAAACTTATATTTAACCCTGAAAAAACATATATTAGTAAAGGACAATCTGACCGCCCCCCACCACCCAAACGCCCTACATTTCGAGCCCGCTCCGGCTCCTCCTCAGGGACTGAAATGAAAAGCGTGTTTAGCCTCCTCATATACCCA
>UELV01176307.1:0-16655 GCA_900490015.1 Megastigmus stigmatizans | reverse complement strand
ATTTTGAATTATTGTCATTGCATTTTCCTTATGAAAAAAATTCATAAAGTTGAAAATTTCCAAATTTTATAACTTTTTTTCGTGAAAAACACGCCATATTTTTTTGCAGGAGTATTTTAACAAAAAATTTTTTCAATCCTTTTTTTTAGTTGAAAAAAAGCCTTGAAACAGATGTTCAAAATTCGGGGTCTTGGTCGTTAATGGGTTAATTATATTTGAGGATATCAAATGAATTATTTCTTAAATTAAAATAAATGTTTTCTATTCTGAAATCAGTAATTTACTTGATTCAGGGAAATATTTCTTAACTATGTTTGAAGGTATCAAGTGCATTATTTTTTAGATTCAAATAAATATTTTGTATTCTGAAAGCAGTTATTTAATTTATTTAAGTACATTATTTTTTAGAGGATTTTTTCTAAAGTTAAGGTTTTGATTTGAGAAGGTGAAGATAATATTTATTTAAATTGAGTAAATAATTACTTGAAATTTTTTATTTGATAGAAGATGCTTTTTAATTAATAAATTATTTGATACAAAAAAATATTTCTTAAAGCTAAATTTATATTTTGTTACTTGAAGTAAATGTTTACTTACTTTTAGTATTTCGCACTTGCTAAACTGATTTATTGGAATTCAGTAAATATTTTGAGTATTCAAGTTATTGAAATATTAAATTTAATTAAATAATTTACTTAAGATTGACTATTTTTAAGTAAATGCATTTATTGAATTAAGTAAATTGTTTTTTTACCTTTAAAATAATATTACTTAATCCAAGAAAACGTTTCCTTAATTGAAATAAATATTTTTCAGGGAAATGTGTACTTAAATCCAAGTAAATATTTCCTTGAATGGAGAAAAATTTATTTAATTTAAAAAGATATTTATTTGAATTAAGGAAGTAGATTTCTAGTAAATATATTTACTTGAATCAAAGAAATTTTTTTAGCGTGGTTAGTTAGTAATTATAGATCATTTTTTCGTTATGTTTACAATATGATAGGAATAATCTGACTCTTCATTGTAATTGTATTTGAAATCAATTTCACATAAAAAAGGTCATTCTGAAAATAGATATCTTAATGGATATTTTTTTAAAGCAGTACCTAATACCCAAAATAAATGCGATTTTGTTGAACTGTTTAAAATAAATTTCTACAATAGACACATTAATAGCAAATTATATATAATGTATAAAATAATGTATAACAGTATAGCTAAGTATTAATTTGATAACATTATTTAAAATAACTTAATAGCTTTTGCAATTTAGTTGGTATATCAGATGAAATTTTTGATATTTAAGAAATAGAAATGAAAAACGGAAATAGTTTGAAAAAACGGGATACAAACGTAACAGATGAAAAAGGAAATTACGTAAGTTTCTTTATGTAAAATACTAAACAAATACAAACAGAAGAACAATAATTTTGTATTCATTAAGCATTTGAGAGACATTCATTTTTGATAAGAGTATTGCGTTAATTTAAAAATAATCTTATAAATATTAATTAGAATGATACGTATGTATTACACAAAATGTGTTTGTCTCAAGTTACTACATCGTTTAGATTATCGCGAAATATCTGTAACCGTATTCACGCGCATTTTTTAAATCACTCGACAAGAATACAAGGACTTTTACTTTGCCTCTTATATCCCTCTACTTTATTTCATCTCCGACTCTCATTCTTACATCTATATTTCGCTCTGCAGCTTTATTTCTGCCTTTCTCTCTCTCTCTAGCTGTCGTTCTCTTTCTCTCCGTCGCATGCAAAGACGCGCATCTATATACACAAACACAGGCACAGAGAGACACGCACTCGCATGTACAGACATTCTCGTAGAGCTTTTAGGAGCGTTATCGCAGCAGTCCTTGCGGATACTCTTCGTGGCAGCTCACACACGTGTGCCAACGCTACTCTCTCCCTTCTCTCCACAAACTGTGCACAGCTCACCACGGCCCGATAGCGCGGGAATTTTAATTGAGACGAAGTTTCCGGCCGGAAAATTGCGTGCACCGAAAACAGAGCGACGACGACGACGACGACGACGACGACGAAGCTCGCGCGCCCGCGCGACAATAAGGGAAATTTAGAGGTGGAACGCCACTTTAGCTTATACATAAATTATGCGCGCGCGAGCGAGAGAGAGAGAGAGAGAGAGAGGGAAGGGGAAGGACGATTATTTAAAGGCAGCCCGCGAGCAGTAAGTTTCTTCGGTTCCCTGGGTGGGAAGTGTAATGTGTGGGTTATGTGTATATGTGTACACACGAGAGAGTTTGAACGTATGTGCACGTGCAGACTTGGAAAAGCGCGGCGTTTATGGCTGACGAAATTGCAGCGCTGAATTTATGTAACGTTGATAAGAACGTTTTCTTTGTTCTTGTTTTTTTTTCTTCCCTCCCCAGTTTCAGTTTCGCATGCGTGTAAGTAAGTTCTGGGGCAAAGAACTTAATCTACTTTGAAATTCAAAGTAGTTTAGGAGTTACTTTGTCTTGTTTTTAGTTCAAAATTGCAAACTATAAAATTTTTAGTGCTTGCTGGTATTCCTGTAGGTGTTTGAGAAATATTCAAACCGGATGCTATACTCTACAATACTTTAATTGATATTATAAGACATTTTATGAACTTTCTTTTAACAAGTAATTATTACTTCGTATTTGAAACTTCCTTGAGATGTTTGAACGTTTAGATTGTTTCTGAATTTGAAAAAAAGTATCATGTATTGTTTATGGAATCACTGATAAGTTTACATTTACCTTAATTCGAGCACACTGACGTCATCGAATTAATTTCAGTTTTGTCGTTGCTGTATGAGGAAATTTATATTTACAATTTAACCTTTTCGTATGCACAATATATTGATACTAAATACACACTGCATTATTGAAACTATAACGACCATAATTCAGTTATTTTTATTTCGACAATGAAACACTTATGATACTTGTAAAATCTGTAAAATGCGACAGCACATACTCGAAATATCTTCAAGTCAAAGGCTGTAAAGAAATCGAAATTAAGCGCAATAGCATCTTCTTACAGATTGCAAGAAGAAAATTAATATGAAGGCTAGAAATGCGATGGCGTCTATTTTCAGAAGAGCTCGCAACGAATAATGATTCACATCATTCATGATGACGACGACTAAGAGACTACCATATCCCTGGAATCGAATGTAGTACCGCTCACTCTTTACGTGTTTTCCCAAGAATCGAGATGCCTAGGTACAACATTAACTCTTGCAAGTTATTCAATTTAGTGCCGTATACCACGAGCTCCTGGCTCGCAATTCAATCGAGCTGGTCTTCGGCAACCAGCCAGCGCGTACTCGTCCGACGCAGCTCGAGCTTTTCCACTGGCGAGCCGAGTGCGTAAAAAAAGTTATATTCACAGTGATGTGCGGAGGGGTCGGTCGAGGCTCTCTTATCTCTGGGGACTCTTACCGTTCTGTTTTGGGCTCTCGCACTTTTCATCTCCGTGCGTCACACGCATCGGATTAGACGCTTCCTAGGGTGCTTTTCGCATAAATCGTTGTTTGTGGTCTTGAGCTTCTCCTTTTCTTTTTTGCGTGGCTGTTCTGGATATTTTTTTCTCTCTTTGCCCTTGTAGTGTTTGATGTGACTTTTTGGATGAATAATATATGCATAGATGCGGTGGGTTTCAATCGACTTTGATGCTCAAAGGTGGGTGAAATAAAGTAGAGCTGAAATAGGGATGTATGTCTGTCCTTTTGACAAGGTTATTTTAATTTATGAGCATTGGAGTCCAAGCAAAGAATTTTTGTAAATTTGAATGACAACTTGCATACTATCTACCATTTGATAGGTTTCCATTGCGTTTAGGGTATATATAAATACCTTTGTTTGTACATAATAATTAAATTTTGAATTTTTATTAATTTACTGGATATTGGAAAACGCATTTTACAACATTTAGTGTTGCAACTCTCACAATTTTTCAATTTTTCTGTGACTGCTCGATCTGAACTTATCATTCTTACGATAAAAACTACGCGTAAAAGTTTTTTCATAGTTACGCTCAGAGTGCTTTACAACGAATTGATTGATACTAAAAATTCATTTTTACAAAAAGCAACACAATAGCAAACTTTTTCTAAAGATAGTGTCTTGATCGAAGTTATTGATGAGAACTTAAATTTTGATGATTTTTTTTGCAACATTCACTGAGAAAAATGGATACTGCTCGCAAGAGGAAAAATCTGCTTGTGAGACATCTACGTACGGCAAGATAAAATCTACTTAAAGCTAGTAACCGTGATCTTCTTTCTAAATTATGGTTTTCTTGTTTCTAGCAGAAAAACTCTTCCTTCTGAACCAACGTACGGCCGGCAAAAAGATTACGTGCTTGCTGTAAAATGAAATCTGCTTGCCGCAAGTAGATAAACTCTACAAGTGGTATCCCCTGCTCGAATAAAAGAGCGTTTGTCTTTAAAATTAAATTTATTTTCTGAAAGACAAAATCTTTTTCCTGTAAGTAGATAAAGCTTATTCCATTAAGCAGTAACTAATTTCCCTTCTAAAGAAAATTTAAGTCCTTTCATAAGAACCTTATCAGGTGCAAATAGATAATAGCTCCGAGTATTAATATTCTACACAAATCTTATAGAACATAAATTATATGTATATATACATGTTTAGACATAAGCGTTTGGAAACTAGCGCGGAATGTCGTAAGAACTTCGACTTTGTTTACATCGCGTAACATTGAAACTTACAGTACATATTTCCAAAATCTATAGATTTTATATTATATTATGTATAGTAGAAGTGCTCGCATTAGTCTGATTTTCGTCACCAAACTGTATACACCTGTTAACCGAAAAATGCAGAAACCAAAAACAATCGGTGAATGCTTGCAAGAAGCATCGCTTGATTCAAGTGTTGGTGATGTGCTGAGGGGTAATTTACTCTTTTTATCATTAGTTTTTATAGATTTTATTTAAAATAATTTTTTAGATGCAGATATAGACATTTATAGTCTATTACAGATGACAGCCTCGGACTTTAAGATACTTCACGTTAAATTATCTTCTCCAGTGGTGGCAAGACTACTGAAATATATCCTACTCTATAAAACACCAAGTAAAAGCAATGATGAAGAACCGGTAAAAATATTAATATTATTTTCATTTAAAATATTTTTACTATTATTGGGTGTTTTATTTCGATTTTCACGATGTTTACAGAGTACATCTAAGGGACAAATAGGTGAAAGTAGCAGAGAAGATTCTAAAGGAAACGATTCTTTGAATTCGTCAAATTCGGATTCCGACGTTTCTAAAGAGAGCAGCCATAGCAGACAGCTAAAACGAAAGGCCTGCAGTAATAACAGTGATGTTCAATGTACAGCACGTAAGCAACGGCGACACAGTAGGCAGCAAAGTATCGAACACACCGACGAAGAAGAGGTAGCAGATATTTGTTTTAATGAGGCAATCTATGCTTCACTTCCATCAGCCATCGATTTAAATTCGAGAATATTAGTCCCAAGGTAAGTCACTTTATTAAACTTAATCAATTAATTTCTGATAGGTATAAATAATTGTATATAAAACCATTATTACAATATAAATTATTCAAATATTTTTTTCTAGAAATAAATACAGTTCAATTTAATTATTTCTAAGGAATATATACATTATTAATATTTCAATAATTCATTTAATTATTTTTTACTTCACAAATCAAAATTCTTCATACATTTTCAATTACATTTTAATGTTGATTTAACACTAACATCTCTTATAGTCCTCAATTATAAATTATTTTACCATTATTTCTTCCCATATCAAGTAACTTTTTATTTACGTACTACAGTCCATAAAAAGAGTATTAGACGACACCTTAGATGGTTCGATGGTATTAAGCGAATATAGAAATAATGTTATTCTTAGTATCTCAACGCGGAAAACACTGGCAACTATTCTTATAAATAGATGTTTACCTATACGTGATAGGTAATTTATAACAAATAAGTTAATTATATTGTATTTATATTATAAGCATTCAAACATACATTATTTGTGTTTTAGCAATACTAATAAATTTCTAAAGAAGCTTGGAGATAGTATTTGTAGCTTGATGAGTCAAGAAGAGCTTTAACTATTTTAATATAGTGAGACTCCGATAATTCTAAATTACGAAGTTTGCTTTATTATTTATGTTAATTTGAATAGTTATTGATTATTTAAAAAAATGCTTCACTGTGCTATTTGCAATAGCACATTTGAGACATCAGCGAGTCTAATCATCCATTATAAGATTTTTCATGGTTACACTAAAACTAGTCAATATATTTGTTGTGAAAGTGACTGTTGTCGACTATTCGATTCAAAAGAAAAATTTCTTAGACATTTACGCGAAAAGCATAGAGCTGAAGAAAATATTGACAATGAAAGATTTGAAAATGAAAATTGTGATGAAAGGTTTGAGAACGAAAATTATCATGAAAGATTTGAATATATAAATTGTCATGAAAGCGAAACAGAAATAAACGATTATGCAGACAACGTTCGTGATCCACAGGAATCTGATTTTTTCACTAAATATATTAAAAATGAATATATCAAATTAATTTCTAAGTTATATAGTATAACGTCATTGCCTCGATCTGTTGTTACTACTGTAATCGAAGAAGTTATTGAAAATTTTTTTCAGAAAACTGTATTTCCAATGTTAATAAACAAAATAGTTTCCTGTTTTAAAGACAACATTGAAGGTAAAAAGGTCGAAGCGTTATTCTTAAAACTTTATGAGACTTTACATAATTTAAGAAGTAAATATCAGCAGTTAAGTTATTTAGAATCAATGGGCTTCTATATACATTCAAACAATGATTTAATTGGGGAAGAAATAATAACTAAAATCGATAAAAAAACTGGAAAAAATTACTTTGATAATGTCAGCATTAATGGACAATATATAAATGCAAAACTGGTGCTAAAAAAGTTCTTAGAAATACCAGGCAATTTTGAGTTACTAAAAAAAAATATGGATGAGTTAGATAACAATGATAGACTACTTAAAAATTTATGTCAGGGTTCAGTGTGTAATACCTTTAATTTTTTATTATGATGATTTTGAAATAGATACTCCGATAGGACCTCATAAGGGTGTCAATAAAATTGGAGCTGTTTATTATAGTATTGCGAGTTTTCCACAAATGTTTCTTGGGCAACTTTCATCTATTTTTGTATCCTATCTATTCAATACTTCAGATCGCGTACGTTTCGGGGTAAAAAAACTCTTTCGAACTTTGATTGATGAATTAAAAGAATTAGAAATAAAAGGATTAAAGTTAAATATAGATGGACAATCTTATAAAATTTATTTCGCTTTTATTGAATGCTTTAGATCGAATCATCCATGCAGATTTTGTAAAGCTAGCAAAATTGATGTGCAGTCAAATGCATCATTAAAATAAAAATTACTTCGAACCCGTGTAAATTATAAAGCCGATTTAGAAATAAATAACCCTAAAGAAACCGGTATAATATCGGAATGTATTTTTAACGAACTAGAAAGTTATGTTATTGAAAATATGAGTGTAGATATCATGCATGATATTTTAACTTATCGATATTTTGTTGTCAAAAAGTCTACAAGTTGAATTAAAATGCCACATTAGATCATTGGTTGAAGAATATTTAACTCTTAGATTGGAACTATTTCCAAGTGAGATCCTGAAACCAAAGCACCATTATTTACTACATTATGCCGATTTACTCACGAAAATAGGATCAATTGTAAATACATGGTGTATGAGGTTTAAGGTGAAACATTGAGAGCTAACTTCGTACACTAAAAGTTCCAATAATAGAGTAAACGTTCCCCTATCATTAGCTAAAAAAATCAATTATCGTTGGCTTACAATTTTTTCAATATCATTTTTTCAATATATCATTTTCAGTCCTAAAAAAAAGAAATCGCTGACAAATTTACATGATTTTCAAAACTTTTGTCAATTTATATCACCAGAACTTGCTAAAAACGAAACTTATGAAATAAAATGGTTTAAGTACAATGGTTGGGAATATAAACCAGGTTTATTTCTACTATATAAGAATTCAGAAATATTACCAGAGTTTGTGGAAATTTTTCATATTGTTGAACATGATGGATCAGACAGAAATTTTTTTAATATGTAAAATTTGGACCTCTTTAGGATTTGACGAACATCTTCATGGTTATTGTAACGAAACCGAGAATGGTGATTGGGTGATATTAACTTTAAGTAGTATAAGTAATTCCATTGCACCAATGAATAACATTATTTCGCCGGCCGACGTGTAAACATATATAATGTGCTATGTATAAAATATAATAATAATATATAATAATAATAAAATATTATGTAAATAATTTGAATCTATAATAGTTACAATCAATACCTTCATTTATTCACCAGTTTTATAAACAGTAAACAATATTTATTTCCATGTGCATACTCCATGCGCATAGTACAGATGATTACGTGCTCGAAATTGGGTGTTACGCACGTCGCATGGAAATAGTAAATTTTGATACTTGTGTGCGAAACAGGCGATTCTGACACGGGTAAAACACCCGTGGGAGGCTTCATAATTTGATTATAAGCAAAAATCTTTTTGCGGCTGGAGGATTCTACTCCATGCAAGAATATAATTTTATCAAGAATAAATTAATGTAACGATAAAAATGATAAAGCTATTTCAATGAAGTATATAAGTCAATATTTTTGAAAGATTTTTATTTCCATCGAATGGATTTCTTCTTATTGTCAGTATATGCCAAATATTTTCAGAAATATTTTAGTCGCAGATTTAAGAGATTTCTATTTTAATTGAATTGTTTCTTCTTATAGCAAGTATATGCTAAATTTTTACAAGATTAATCAAATAGCAAATTAAAGTATAATTCCTCTACAATCAAATTTCAATCTTCTTCATTCAAACAGAATCGAAGGAAACAGATTTTATTCTTCATTCAAGAAGAAAAAATTTACGTGCCCAAACAAAATTATTTTCTTCTTATTTCAAGTGGATTCTGCTTGCATCAAGTATCTATTTTTCTCAGTGTTGACAATATTTAACAACTTCATAACATTATTTGACTACTCTGTATAATTATTTAGTATATAATTTTTTAAATTTTTATTTATCCCTCTTGTTTTTCCGAAATTCTTTCCGAATGGATTGATCTGTCTCCCCTTCTCCTAGCTGAAAATAAATAGATTTAAAATATGTCAGGAAACATTTTAAATAATTCTTTTATTATTTAAATTTTTTACTTTTATTACCTTGATTTTCTTGAAGCATTTGTGGATATAGAGAAAGCTCAGTAGTTTCTAGCCAGTTTTCTGTAAAAAAAGTTGCCAGAGGCTGGGGTTTCTGGTCAGATTCTCTCGAATAATTTGTAAAGTGTAACCATGGTTCAACTTATGCCCTAATCGCTGGTTTTCTCTTCCAGAAGCAATAAACTGGTAGTCTCCTAGCGGCAATGATGTGCAATGCATGTAAAAACATATATAGGGTGTTCGAAATGTTCGAAATCCCCCTGATTTTGGAATCAAGTAACTAAAAAGAATTGATGACCTCGTAGATCAATAGGATTGACAACGAAGGTTCCAATGGTAGCCTTGTATTTGACCTTGGACGTTTGGTTCAAGATCATTTGAAGGTCAACTTTATTTTTTCAAATAGGAACCCCTATTTCTGACCTTGGATTCTAAAAAAGTCCGAAATTTTACTATATTCGAACATGTACCCATGTCAAGGGTTAAAATGACCTCCAAAAGTCATTCAGAGGGCAATGAGCATTCAAGGCGAAATTCAAGGTCACTATTGGAATCCTCGATCCACGTTGAAAATCCTATCGATCTACGGAGGCATGAATTTTTTTAGTTAGCTGATTCCAAAATCAGGGAAGGGAGGTTCCGAACATTTCGAACACCCTGTATAATTGTATATAGTTATGAATAGTCATGTATGGTTATATATGGTTATATATAATTATATACAATCATGTATAACTATACAGAACTACTTATGAACGTACATAAGTGAAAGTGAAGAGTTGTGAGTTGAAAACTAATTACATTTATATATAGTTGCATATAATTATATATGATTGTATATAATTATATATAAATCATTTTTATACGGGATTTCATCACTAAAATGATAAATTTAAGTACAAATTATCCAAGGGAGCGTTAGCGACCGAGGAATTGTAGCTAGTATTTATTACTATCGGAATTCAATTATCTGCATCATCATGATTTTCTTCAATAATGAGTTATACATTGTTATTATTACTCTTTGTAAATATTAATTCATGCAATTTCAAACGTATGACTAAAAACAATTCTCTTTTTTATCTTTTGTTAAAATACATATTTTTATTTTTATAGTGGCACCGTTTTATTGCATTAAAACTGTGTTACTAAAAATAAATAAAACTTATGCATCGTAATCATGAATAGAGCTTCAGATTCAATCTCTGGTTTTTATTTTATGATGTATCGATTTTTATTAGTCTGAAAAAATATGTATTTGTTAAATGACTGTAATTATTGAATAGCCTGATCTATATTATTTATCTGTTAATGTCGAAGTAAATCTTTAATTCATGTAAATGGAATTTCTTTACGAGTAGGACATAAGTTAAATATATACTCAGTACATTGAACATCAGATATTATTTTTTAAATAGAAAAATTTAATCAGTTTGTGTTCTAAATTTACTAATAACAATATATTTGTAATATTTAAACCTATAAGCTTTGCAGTTATTCATGGACAATAAAGATTATTTACGACAGACAATCAAAGATTTCATGGCACTATTATAACCATTTCGTAAGTGTATCCATTGTTTAGAATCCGCACGTTTTTCGCACGTATTTTCTCAAATCCGTGAAAGTCCTACATAAAATCTGAAGCATTAGCTTCCCTCTCATCAACGCCTTAGGAAAATCGGCGATGGAAAAAATATGACCGTCGTTTCTCAGCTAGAAATCCGATGTATACTCGTTTCGCGAGAGCGACGGGCGGGTTTTGAGCGCGCGCGAGCGGCACGTGAGCCACCGAACTATATAGCACAGACTGTGTACACACGTTAGCGGCATGTAAGATTGCGTCGCGGCTTTCAGTCTCTTAATTTTAGGACTGACTCCGGTCCTGCGACAAGAACCGCCCTCTCGAGGGGTTTGGTATAGAAGCGAACTACCCGCGCCGTTATGTCCCATAAACACGATAAACACCGTAAACGTCAGCTGTACCTACACGTGTATGTATGTGTACAGGAGCAAGAGAGGCGCGCGTGTCCTGCGCGCATGAAAGGGACTTGCACGAGCAGCAGAACCTCTCGACACCCTTGATTAGGCTCTTTTACGACTCTCATTCGCCTTTTTTCTCTTGTTTCTTCGCTTTCTAATACTTTGGCACACGCACACGGCCCGGCTTTACACGCGTGATCTCGATGCGTGTCGCTGGCTTCCCCAATACCATTATTTCTCGTTTGCTTCGGGGAAACTTCCGATACGTATTTTAGAGCACTAATGCCACTACGAGGGAAAGAATATAATCGCACACCTAAGTGCGAGGACCGGGTCGATGCGTTGGCTGAGGTATTCACTTGCACATTCAACTAATCGATTATCTACGGACTGTAATAATCGTACTGAAAAGGGATAAATTTTAATGGATAAGTATTTTCAAGACTAGGCAAATTCTAACGTAAACTATACTTTTCAAGTATGTATATTACTGTTCGTGTTAGTCATAGAATATTTATTAATTTATAATATTAGAGAAGAAATTTTTCGTAAGAAATGTTGAAATTCAATACTTCCTTAAACTTTGAATTTGAACTATGAGTGATGTTCGGAAAGGCATCGTGCACGAGGGTTTCAAAAATTAAATAAGATTTATTGACGTAGTGGAAAACTTCTGAATACATTTTTTGGTATTCTGGAATAAAAGTTATCAATTTTACAAAACATGACTTGAAACTATTTTGCAGCATTGAATAATGATATATATTATTAAAAATCAAATAAATTATTTTTTATTTTAAACCGATAGATATTCTCTATTCGTTTTCGACCACAGAAAGAAAGTATATTTAATAACACTAATTTTTAACACTTGACAAATGATAATAATTATCTTTTATCATTGAAATACGTGTGATACAGTAATTGAGAAATATATTCTATAATGCTGTGAGATTAAATTTTGATAAGTAGGTAATGAGATCAAAAAAGTATTTCACGTTTGAAAATCGATTAAATCGTTTTCTAGATACAGAGGTTTCTGTAGGCATCCGATTTAATATTTTGGTTTGACAAAAACACGTTTTAAACAAAACATACTTCTTTTAGAATTCTTGATCATAATAATTTGTCTAAAATATAAAAAATAAATAACAATAAACGTATTCTATCAATTAACAAATTTAACTATATGAAGAAATATCTGTCACATCAACAATCATCACTAATAAATTTTAAACTAGTTTTGAAATATCAGATATTCAATAAATTGAAAAAAAATATGGAAAGTACTTGCAAATGCAAATAAAATAAGACATCATACGTTAAAATACGTTAAACTAATCTTAAATTATAATTATTTTAAAAAAAAATTTTAAATAGAAAAAAACAAAAAGTCTTCAAAAATAGTAAAAATATAGGACTTATAAAATATAAAAATACTACTTATATATGAATTTTCATTAATATTTCTATATTTTTACGCTTACTATAGAAATAAGAATACGATTTTTATGTAAAAATATTTTTTTTTCTGGAAAATTAATAATGATAATCAAAATTTTACTGATTTATATCGTACTTAATGTATACATGCAGGAATTTTTTTTTTCATTTTTTATGTAAAAACTCTATATACATCTTTTGGAAATATTCTCTGCCAGCTCCTCGATGTAATGATGTAGCATTATGAAAATGGAATCACGTAATGGCTACAGCATCACTGGGATAGCGAATGGGAGTTTATTTCAACCTCCCAAAGTATCGTATAAATATTAGAAATATAAATCATAATTAAGTTTCCTGCTCTCCTATTAAAAGGATCTGCTAGGATTGTAAAGATTACTTTATAGATTTTTGCTATTAACGAAATATATAAATAGAGAAAACCTAATTATGATTTATATTTCTAACACTTATACGATATTTTTGAAGTACCGCAATTTGTAGCACAGCTCGTAGGAAAAGCGACAAACTTGGGGAAACTGCGTATATTTTTCCAAAGAAACGCAATGAAAATTGTCGGTTTATCGTTTCCCTAATTAGACTAAAAGTCGAGTAGCCTAGACCTTGGCGGCAAGAAACGATTTGAAACTTGTAAATAGGTACAAGCAGTTGATTTCGCGAGCTGGCTAATGAAATTCGTCCGAGTATATATATACATCTGTGAAATATGGGCAGGAACAGCGAGAAATAAAGGTGTTGATCGAGGGCACCTTCCACGAGTTATATACCATGAAACCGAGAAGTTTCGCAGACGCGAGCGATCGCGGTCGCGAATAACGCGCAGCGACCGAGAGGGAAAGAGAACAGCTCTCTCCATACAGCGGGGGGAGCAAGGGGAGGCTAGGGGGTGGAGCGGCTTGATATAATGACGAGGTGAGATAACTAATTAGTCATACTTCACCCTAAGTCTGATAAATTGTTCCAACTTTGCTGATGAAAGCCGTTTAATATGGGCCGGGTCTCGTCTCTCTCTCTCTCTCTCTCTCTCTCTCTCTCTCTCTCTCTCTCTCTTACCCTGCCATTGCGCGCG
This sequence comes from Megastigmus stigmatizans, assembly GCA_900490015.1. NCBI lineage: Eukaryota > Metazoa > Arthropoda > Insecta > Hymenoptera > Megastigmidae > Megastigmus > Megastigmus stigmatizans. Next base: position 2,837 of record UELV01176307.1, on the reverse strand, counting down.
CGCGAGTATAGCTCGAGTAATTTTCCCTCGACCATGAGAGGACGCTTGTGCACCGTGTTTGAAGTTTTGCGTGTCGCCGACACGATTGAATACGTAAAAGCTCTTTCTCTCCCTCTATACCCTTCGCTCTCCAGTATATACTCTTCCTGCGTACAGTGATAGAACGAGAACAGTGACGGAGTTGCAGCGGGGCAGGCGGACAAACCGATCCCAGCTCTGCTGCGGAATAAAACGATTTTAAACTATTCTGCATGCAAGTTGTGATAATTTATTGAGTTAGCTGTGTTGGAAAACAGTACTTACTATCTGGAAGAAAATCAATAATGTCCCTCCTAAAAAATTGAAAATCCCACTCTAATTAAAAAAAAAATTTTCACATCTGCTTCCAATTTTATAGATATGGAATAATTCACATGTACATCTGCAAAGAGTTAATCAAATATTGAGTCAGTATTGAGCCAACATTAAGTTTTTTAATTAATTTAATAGTTCACATATGAGACCAAGGTGGTGAAATGGTAAACCACTTTAAAAATCAGGATCTGGTTTGACCTTAAAAAGTTATATTTTATTTATATGTTTTTATACATTTATCAGTTATATTTACAAGTTTTAAAGACCATAATTTCGTATAACTCATGTATTAAGCTCTTACAATAATTATTTAATTTATTCTGTAAAAGTTTAAGTTTTGTCGTGTGTAACAAGTTTGGATTCATACACACATTACCGACCCAAACGAGATCGAAATAAAATGAAATCTTTCAAGTAAGTTTACAATACCTACGACTTTGTTTAGAGTACTTATTGAAACATTTGATTGAAAATCGTTTTATTTAAAAATATTTTAAGTATATAACTCTTAAAACAATCGAGTTATTTTGGTATCGACTTCAATTTTTTAATCCGTTTTGAAAATGCAAGTGCATGCTATTACAAACAGTAAATATTTGATTTTCGTTGCAGATGCAGCATCTTCACAGTTCTGATTACCAATACACAGTAAAGACTTGCACAGTTCATCGAGACGGCATTTTTTCTCAGCAATCCACCATAAATGTTGGAGCGACTACTCGATTCTCATAAAATATAACTTATGGAAGCAAACATTAGGTCAGACTTTGCAAAATAGGGCCACTTATAAGACAAGTTAGTGTCTCGCGTCCCTGCCTACACCCCCAGCTGGCTCGTATACTAAAGTGGCGAATGAGCTCCAGCAAAGGCGGGGGCGAGAGGGTGCAAGCAGGCAGGCAGGCAGACACCGGTGCAGACTGCCGCTGCGCAATATGTAAGCCGGCATACATGCGAAGGCACGTGTGTGCACATGTCCACGATGGCCCCCTCAGCCTTCCAGTGGAATAAATATAGCGCGTCCCGCGTCATTATTGTTGACTTCATTATCCGCGTCGCCCGCGGCGAAATATATTCGCTCGGCAGTTGCACGTGACCGGCCGTAAGTCGTCGCCTATACTTGCGAGCGCGACGCTTCTTCTATTTGACCTTTTTTCTATATATACTTAACTTTAGCGCCTACTTCTGCTTATGCCCGTGACGCGCTCTAGTAAGGATGCCGTATTTTTGGACTTGTCCTGTTCGTTAGTGCGCTGCCAACGTTTTAGGAGGTAATTGAGAGGTCCATACGTATTACTCTGCTAACACGAGATCCAGTGATCTATGTAATGTATTATAATGGGAGCGGACAGTATACGGGTCCGAATCATTTTTACCAACTAAAAATATCTAGCTGCTTGTAACTTACTACTTTAGACGATTGATAATAAAACTAATAAAATTCGTTGGAATGAAAGACAGATGATTGACTAGAGCTGCAAAGAAAATGGTTTATCGTAATACTCATTATCTTCGAGATTTTTCTCGTTTTACTAATTATCTTTATTCTTCATAATATAATTCAAGACAGAAATTGAGGAGTGCAGAGTATTTTTATTTTTCAACGAATCCGAAGTGTGTAATTATAATAATAAAGCGTAATTAAAAATTTTAATCTTTCGGCTTAAGGGGATGCCATATGGAAAAAAGAGCTCTTCGTACAGGTTATTACCGACCGAGTGTCCGAGTGGCACCACAAAAAATATAAAAATAAGCATTCAGCGCTCCATGCGTAAGTTTCGAATACTACGAAACTTACGGTCGCCACTATATGGCGCTATTGTAGCGTAATATGAAACCTTCGGTTTCCATACGTGTACGTACCTATGTACTTATTAGCTTGAGTAGTAAATAGCTCATTATGAAATTTTGTACTCTGTGTACAAATCACTTGGCCTTTACATACACTGCATTTATGTATTAGGTCCATTTATTTATTTGTTGCACTTTACGTACACTTTATTTATACATTAGGCGTATTATTATTGTAAATTCCGTACATATATTACATGCATCCTTGTTATACAAGAATTGTTTTTATTATTTTTAGCTTATATTTCATATTATTATTTATATAATTTATAATATTTATAATGTATTTATAATATATAATAATTAAAAATGTACATCTAATTTGTACTTTACGCATATACCATTACATACATCCTTGTTAGACAAGAATTATTTTTACTAATTGTATACTTATATTTCATATTATTATTGATATAATTTATAATATTTATAATATATAATAATTAAAAACTTATACTTGTACATTACGTACAGACTATGTACAAGTAGTTTGTACATTGCGTACAGACTATTTGTACATTACGTACAGACTACTTGTACATTCCGTACAGACTACTTGTACATTGCGTACATTCAATTTGTAATATTTGTACTTTACGGACATACATAACAATTATAGAATTCAATTACACTTT
>UELV01176306.1:0-25209 GCA_900490015.1 Megastigmus stigmatizans | reverse complement strand
GAGAGAGAGAGAGAGAGAGAGAGGTGCGAAACGACGTACGTGCACACAACGGTCGCCGAGTAATAAGCGTCACGGTATTCGGCCAACTTATTACGACGCCGTGCGCCAAACTCTTGCGCGCGAAATCCCCTAGCGCCAGATTCCTAGTAACTTTCTAGATACAGTCTGGAGTGGGGTATTTATGTATTCCGCATGTGATAATTAGATATTTCGAATTGAGCGCGCCATAGATGGGGTCTGCGTCGGCGACGGAAATCTAGGCAGGCAACTAATTAGCGCCGGCCTGAATAAATCAGGTATTCAGGATTTGTATGGAGATTAGCGACGGAAATCGGGCCAACAATCGATAACGAATCAATGGAAAGGAGTGAAAATTGACGCGAAGGATCGGCACAACAACTAATTTAGAAAGGGATACGAGATAAGGATGACTACAGGAGCGACGGAGATAGATTAGCAATTCAGGATTTTTGGAGAAGAACGCAGAAGTTAGAGGAGGAAGAAGGCGACACTTGTTGCCCGGCCGCGAATTATAGAGGATGAAAAACGAGCTAATAGCTGAAACTGTTAATTACCTGCGTCATTATACAACCTGAAATAGATTAAGAAAGGGATTGAGTTGTTGCGCCTCGCGCTGTATTAATTATTTGGAGAGGACGTGAGAGAAATCGAGAGGACGTGAGCGTAACTGAGAGAACGAGGAGACGAGCTAGCTTTCACCACCCAGTGCCATTGCACGTAAGTGGATCCAGTCTACCGGCTACCACTATTTGATTCTGGCCGTGAGGTAAGTGCCAGTGTTCGGTGCTCGGTAATTTATAGTGAGAGTTGCATCGGGTTTCGGGTAGTGAGCGTGCGTGTGTCGTGTTGTAAATAGACTTATTTTGCCGTGAGGCGTTTCTGATTTATCGTGTGCGGTGGAGAGCGGATTCGTGGCGCGAGCGGAATTTTGACGTCAGGTACGCGGGGTGAAGCGTCGTAGCGGCCATTTTCGACGGGATTTAGCGATGGGTGGCGAGCGAATGTATAGCGACATTATTGACAATAGTTGCGGGCGTCGCTAAATTGTGGCAAGCTATGTTTTTATAGAAAATTACAATCGAGAGTTTTCGAGTAGGAAAAATAGTTTGTGCCGTCGCGTGAGCCCGCCAAGACCCGCGTCATCCAGTTTTTTTTCTTATATATTTCTGCGCCTGCGGCATAAATAAATTCCTTTGTTAATTGTTTTTATCTAAATTGGTGTTATTTATTTATTTGCCGTTTGTGTTCGTATTTTAAAATTTCCGATTTTGAGTTGCCGTGCCGCGATGCACGAGTAGAGTTTTCGCGGTTTTCAGCGGAGAATAACCGACGCCGGAGTTGCTTATCCCGAAGCAATTTCTTCAACGAAATCCCCTCTGACGAGAGGGTCTCAATCGAACAGCGATTTGGAAAGAAGACGACATGAAGCCCGGCGAGCGACAATTACTCTCTGGCGCCTCTTGAATAAATTTCTTCAAGCTCGTGTGCCAGATTTAATTTAACGTTTTTAGCGCGTCTCGGGATTTTGCGGGTTTGCATAATTATTGGAATTTCCGCATTGCAATTAATTTATTTGATTCCGTAATTTTCGACTATAGCAATACACCGCATTACAGTTCTCATATTAAAATACTATAGGATAAATCGCCAGCTGTGCTTTTATAAATTATCATACGCTTATATGTGAATTTTTTTTTTGTACATTTTGATTATAAAAATGTGAATCAGAAGTATACTGTCAGTCAACAACTGGGCACGTTCCTACCGCTAACTATTGCAAATATGCATTTCTCCTATTTATGAATAAATAAATTAGAATGAATAAATTAGCCAATCTTTATTCTAGAATAGGTAGTTAGTCCCATTCTTCCGCCCTATTCCCGTCCCTCAGAATGAATCGAATATTTGCACTCTTACAATAACGCGCAGATAGTTGAGAAACAGTTATTTATAATTGATTTATTTATTTCTGAGTATTTATATTTTTTTTAGTATTAACTTATTATTTGTTCATTAAATAATAATAAGTAGTTGTATTTTTTTAATCAGACATCGTTTCAAGAACATGGATTTCTAAATAAAAAAAATAGTTTTGCTAATGAACCAGATTCGTTTAGTGAATTTATTTTAATTTAATATTATTTTAAGGTTTATATCCAAGTCTAGATTTTAATTATTAAAAAAGAAAACATCAAGTGCTTGTACGAATAGATATTCGCACGCCATTTTATTTTTGCGTATAGCGCGTCGACTCGCTGAGACACCTCGGAGGAAGTATTCATATTCGTACAGGGTATGCGACCAACACAAGCCCTCGAGGGAGAAGCCAGACGACGACCACATGCGATACTTATAGGTATACCTATAGCGCTCGACCGCTTGTCCGTTCGAGAACTTGTATGTTTTCAGCTATAAGCGAGTAGAGCAAGGAAGGTTAGACGCGCTCCCATTCCCGGCGCTTCTGCCGTGGAACGGAAGCTTTGCCCACTCTCTCCCCTGCCGACGGCACAGTAGCGGGGGCACGAGCTGATTGGTTGATTTTCTAAATTTTCAATTTGCAATAACTCTAAGACGTTACGTATATCTTAGAATTTTCTCCTCTATCCGGTGGTTCATTTTAAAGGCTCAATAGCGGAACACCCTAGCGTTCCGTTCCGCGTTCCGTAGACGAGGGTGGTTTGATAAGTACTTAGCCTCACCGCCCGATGGCGCCACTATCGTAAGAGAAATTTACGATCGTATAGTACATTCTCCTAGACGGCTACAGTCGAAATTTCAGACGAATCGGACACGTAATTTTGTTTTGACCGCATGTGAAAGCGGGTGTGTCCGCGGATTTTAGAAAAATGGAAAAAGAGCAATATCGGTCGGTGATTCGATTCTTGTTTTTGGAAGGGAAATCGCGCAGCGAAATCAAAGAGCGCTTGGATGCTGTGTCCTTCGATGGCGACCGTCAAAAATTGGTTTAACGAGTTTCAGCGTGGTCGCACGTCGATTTTTGATGAGCCACGCCCAGGTGCCCCGAAAACGGCTACCACGGAGGATAATGTCACAAAAATCCACGATCTTGTATTGGCAGACCGCCGATTGAAGGTGCGCGAGATAGTTGAGACAGTAGGCATCTCAAAAGACCACGTGGGTCATATCTTGCATGAAATTTTGGGCATGAGATAGCTGTCGGCGCGATGGGTGCCGCGTTTGCTCACTCCGGACAACAAGCCCAACCGTGAGACCATTTCAGAGCAGTGTTTGACGCTGTTTAAGCGCAATCCGAAGGAGTTTCTGCATCGTTTCGTGACCGTCGACGAAACATGGATCCACTGGTACACACCAGAGATCAAGGAACAGTCGAAACAGTGGACTGCAACCGGTAAACGTGCTCCGAAGAAGGCGAAGACTGTCCTATCGGCTGGAAAGGTGATGGCCACCGTTTTCTGGGATTCACAAGGTGTGATCTACATCGACTACCTGGAGAAGGGCAAAACGGTCACAGGGCTGTACTATGCCGAATTATTGGGCCGATTCGACGCCGACTTGCAGAAAAAACGGCCCCATTTGGCGAAGAAAAAAGTGCTCTTCCACCATGACAACGCACTGGCTGACACCTCCACCCTCGCCACGGCGAAATTGGTCGAATTGGGCTACGAACTGCTGCCCCATCCACCGTATTCTCCAGATTTGGCCCCGTGCGACTTCTTTTTGTTTCCAAACTTGAAAAAGTCACTCGCTGGGCAGAAATTTCAGTAAATGAGAAGGTCATCGCCGCCACGGAGGCCTACTTTGCAGACCTCGAGAAAACGTATTTTTCAGACGGGTTAAAGAAGTTGGAGCATCACTGGGTCAAGTGTATCGAACTAAAAGGAGACTATATTGAAAAATAAATCGCCACTTTTCCAAAATTTTCGTTTTTCTTTTGTAGACTAAGTACTTATCGGACTACCCTCGTATGTGTTACCATCCGGAAGATAATACCTAAGCAGGAGGCCTAAACGAAATTATTTACATACTAAAAATTTTTTAACTACATTAAAAATCGCTAAAATGTAAATAACTTCGCTTAGGCCCCCTGTTTAAGTATTATCATCCGGATGGTAACACATATATGTCACGCTAGATCTTACGTAATTCGAGTTTTAAACATTTTTTAAATTATTAAAAATGAAGTGTTCATCACATGACAAATCAGGTGATATCTCGTGTCAATACGGCAGGTGAAAAATCACCTGACGTTTCACCTGATTTTTGAAAGCAGGGCTGACACTGGACTCCTGTTCGGTGACCACGGAGTACCTATGGACAAGCCGATTTGAGTAATTTTGACGCGATTTTAGAGGTTCCCGATTCTAACTATTGTTACGTCTAGGGAGCGTAACGAAGAAAATAAATGAACTTGAGTTGCACACAGCTAAATGACTTGTCGGTGACGGAAATTGACTTTGAAAAATAAGAGTTTCCCTAGTTCGCGTCAAGCGCACGGATGGGCGGCAATAATTTAATAGGCGTGGATGTGTAAAAGGTTTAATTGTAAATGATAATGCGCAGGGCGCACAGCTTACTTTGATTTGATCGTAGGAAGTAGAGTGAAAGTAATATCCCCAGGCGTCTTCTCAATGCCGCGAAGCGCGCGTATAATTGAATAAGACAAATTGATAATCAGGAAAAGGTTTGAATGTTTCTAGTAAAATAACACTGTTTCTCTATTTCAAATAACTACAATTACTACATTATTCACTACTTCAAAATTGGTTACAATGATTCGTTACAATGAGTTAGTTTTAATAAGTCGCGCTCGATACAGAGTTAAAGTATAATAAATGTCTAACCGCGTCTTACAATTTCTTAAAGCGAGTAGCGTGGAGACGACGTGTTACTTCCATAAAACGGGAATCGATAGGAGGAGGATCATAATTGCGTCTCTCCTTTTATAGTTCTCCAGGTCGGATTCGTTGAGGGAGGTAACATAAATGTGGAGCTTCGGGGAAAGGAAAGGGTGAATTTTAGATAGAGGGTCCGGGTATGTGAAGGCACAAAGGTGCGTTTGAATGTCGGCATTCGTACTTAGTCATCCTAGCGTTCTGACCATATATGGTTAGCATTCCTCCGTGCTGCTTAGATGTGCAAATGACATCCGGTGTCGGCGTATTTTCTTCTGTACTTGAACTAGCGTACATTCATAACTAGCTGTGCAGCGCTCGGCTATAAATTTTATTCTTGACACTTGCGCTGGCGGATGTGTTGGATATCAAAGAAGTATGCCTTTCTTTGTCTCGGCTGAAGCTGTAGGTAAGAAAAGGTTGTTTAGGGAATTAACCTGTGATGAGGTAGAGTGCATGGCATTTGGTACGGCAGGGACCTTCCTTGTCAGCTGTTGGTACCTTAGTTGAGGTGAGGGAGGTGGCGTTGCGTCTTTCAGTTAGTTCCGCAAAACGCGACACTATCCAGGTGGATTCTACCTGGATTTTCACCTGAATTACCACTTGAAAGTTAGACGAATTTAACCAGAATATCAGGTGTAATTCACTTGTTTTTTCCTTTTTTAATTCCAAAAACTTCAGGTCTACCAGGAACCTACCTGAAAATCCACGCAGTTTCCCCACGATTTCGCGTGAACTCTACATTTCAAATTATTCCTAAGTTTATAAATTTATAAATTTATAATTTTATAATTAAATTCTTCCTCTAGTTTATGAAATAAATAGAGCAAAAATATGAAATGTGCAATTTATATCCTATAAATATATGGGAGCGTCCAACAAAAACCGGCCAGCGGGAGCGCGTAGCTCATTTTTTGCGTTAAAGGCGCTCTCTTCAACTCGCCTATAATCCTTCGTTGAGTGTGTCAGAAAGCGCAGTGCGTAGAGCGCTCGGCCAATCGCTGCTGTCCTTTTAATCTTATTACTTTTGAACTTTATTTCTCCATTTGAAAATTATTTAGGGTTTTTAAGCTACAAAAACCCTAATTAATTTAGGGTTTTGTAGTTTAAAACTTGTAATTTCAAATGGTAAAATGTATTTTGAAAAAAAAAACGATATATTTTTTTTGGAATGGTCTGAACATTAAAATTGAATTTTCGACCAGAAAAAAGTGTTTTAGAGTAAAAATAATGGCATTATTAGTAAGAGCAGGAAAAAATCTACCGATATACATGCTTTGTTTTTTCTGACACATTCAACGAAGGATTATAGGCGAGTTGATTAGAGCGCCTTTTACGCAAAAAATGCGCTATGCGCTGCCGCTGGCCGGTTTTTGGTAGATGCTCCCATATAAATTTCATTTTATTTTTATAGAGTAAAAGTTTATTAACAATTTCCAATGTGTCAAATAAAGTAAAAGTTTATTTATAAATTTATAAACATAAGAATAATTTGAAATGTGGAATTCAGTTGAAATCCACCGGGAAATCACATCACGCGTGGATTTTCAGATGAATTTCTGGTAGATTTTAAATAAAGCTTTTGGATATTTTACAGGTCAAAATCGAGGTGAATTTAAGGTGAATTTCACCTGAAATTCTAGTGAAATTCGTCTGAAATTTCAAGTGATCATCTTGAATTTAAAAAATCTAGACCCCGGAATCGTATTCGGCGACACCGAAAACCCGCAAATTATTGTCGACATGCCGATTATATGCAGAATATAGGTTTTTAGAGATAAAGTGTTAAAAATGCAGACACCGGATGGTGGTCCGACCGCCTTATTGGATCTGCCACATCTAACTTTGAGAAAGGCAGACCAGTGTCCCATTTTCGTAAGTTCACATAAGCACGAACATTTTGAACCCTTATTCGACCCATTTAGTTTGAATCAATTTTGTCGAAGCCGGATCGATGCTTTCGCGTGGAACACCTCATTATATATTATATATTATAAAATTAGTACATGAGAAACGTAAATATGCGAATAGAATGTAAAAATTACAAATTATTTGTTTTTGTAATATTTCACAAATAAACAAATCTATTTATCTACCCGGTTGAAAATATCTTTACAGATATCCGTGCAGATTTCTGTGTAGATTTCTGTACAAATATCTGTACAGATTTCTATGTAAGAAAATTTTTTCATCGCGGACGTGGTTCCTGTACAGAAATCTACACAGAAATCTGCACGGATGTCTGCAAAGATATTTTCAATAGGGTATCTATCCGTAGTGCACGCCACGCATGCGCACTACGGAGATATATCCTTACAAAAATCAGAAATCGGTTTTTCAACGTATTTGGAAAAATTCGACAGTTTACAAGGGTCGCAATTAAAAAAAGTTAGGGTGCAGTTTTTAGGACTCCTATTTTGTGAAAAATAAGCTGCTTATACTTTATTATTGCGATTTAGATGACTTGAAATAGTATTTAATTTTTTTTTTGAAAAACGAAGAGAGAGCAGATGAAATAAATTTTATACCCGAAGGGAGCAGTTTAAAATACGTGCAATAGTATTTTTTTTATTTCGATGTTTCAATACCATCAGTTTAAGATATAGGTTAGCAATAGCATTCACGGTACTGATCTGACCGATCCCATATTTCTTGTACCTTCTTTACCAGTTTTAAGTATAATATCACAATAACAATTTGGTCTTAGATCACTGCGATGTGAAATGATGGAGCTAGTGAGCCACCCAAGTAATATCACGATTTACCTCTATTTGGCTCATTATGCATAAGTATAACATTGTTATGGTAGTAAATTTGTTTTTATTCTGTCGGAAAGTAGATCTTTCAAAATCAACTTGATGGTTTATTAACCTAATTATAAACGGAATTATTAGAAATTCTACATAGTTTTCAAACAAAACATACATTTCTATAATGAATGATTTATGATAATGATTATAAACAATTTTTACAAGTAGTGACAAGGTTTGATGGCAGTAGTTGGGCCGTCACGGCACTCTTGGGTGTCTATGAGTGTTGCTATGTCACTCATGCAGAGTGGAGGGACTGTTGCTGGGGCAACAGTAACTAACCAGGCTCAAACTGTTCTTGCTGCTGCTGCTGCTGCTGCTGCCACTGTATCACAACCGCCTTCAAGTTTTTATCATTCATCAACACCTGGTGGTTCTCATCCACAGTTAGCAAGTGTTGACTCGATACAGCCTGATCGACCCATTGGCTATGGTGCTTTTGGTGTTGTTTGGTATGTAAACTTTATTGTCTATACAAATTATGTAGTTGTGGCTTATTTATGTATTTGTTAGTGTTCGTTAATACTTTATACTAAAACTTAAAAAGAAAATATCTTATTGTGTTTTGACTTAGTAGAGATAATTATAAATCAATGTAAGATTATTAATTATCTGAATTTATATAGATAAAGCCATTTTTGGTAAAATAAAACATATTCATTTACTATTTACTTTATATATATTATCAAGAAAATCAAGATTAGAAATCCTAAAGAAGTTGATACTCTAATTAGTATAGGAAAATATAAATTTATCTTGAATTATTGTAAATAAAAGTAAATGTACCAAAGAATATTCAAAAAAGTTAAAGGCCAGATAAAAGCTCACTTTCATCATAATAGAAACCGGAGTAGAACATTTGGAATATTTAGTTCTAAAAAGATTATTGATACTAGTAACATTGTATTAAATAATCCTTAGTTATTCTGTCTTTGTCAATGTCTGTACTGCAAAATCAATAAAATATTTTTTTATATAGTTTTATAACAGTCTAGATTTTGCATTAATTTTTCTCATAAGAATATTTCTGAATCGTATAACTGATGATGATTTTAATGCAGATGCTAATGAATATATTAATGTATATGCATATATTGAAATAGAATATTATTTAGCAATAAGATATTAATTCTTTCTACTAGAGGGTATGTATGTAGAAATCAAATTGTATAAAATATATGCTATATACAAATTATCAATATATTTTGAAGATAAACAATACATATACTAGGCTTACTTCAAAGAAGTTAATAAAGAAACAAAGATCAATAAAAACATTTATACAACATTAACTGCTTTGTTTTAGTTAAATCAAACGATTCTTTTTTCTAAACATTATTTATATACCAACATTCCAAATTATATTTTTGTAAAGATATGGAAATATCAATCATAATGAGTGATTTATTAGTGACTTTTTACAAGTGAACAAAATTTTGTATATCATATATTATCTTATTATGATTTGTTATTTATGTACAAGATCTTAAATGACCAAGTTATATCACCACAAGTTGTAAGTATTTCATAAACATTCTTTTTCGTACTTCATTAGAAATCCTGGTATTATTTTTGAAATATCTCTTTAGGAATAATTTAGATTATTACTCCCCTGTTAATAGGATGAGTCCGCGAGATTGGAATTCTTTACCGAATGAACTAAAATTGGTTAATTCAATACGCTTATTTAAATGTAAGTTACAACAGTGAATTTGGATATGATATTTATTTAACCATAGTAATACATTTGTAATACATGTTATTGCTAATGGCAGGCATACATAATATGTCTGAGGTATCAAAACATCCTATAGAGGTATCAAAACATCCTATAGAGGTAGACAGCTACCTGTACATAGGTCCAGCAATATAATAATAATCTTATGAACTAACTTAATATCTAATGTTCCATCTTCTATGAATAAACAAATAACAAAATTTAGACAAATCTCAACCATAACCGAAACAAAGGCAAACATAACTGTTCGATATATTATAATTTAGAATATATTATTTTTAATCCATTTCTTTAACTTTATCTTATTATATTTTTTAGTAATATCCAAGATTTTTAAATTTGGATTAGTTCTTGGTAAACCATTAAATACTTGTATTGCTCTAATGTAATTGTTTTTATCACTTACAGCTTTTGAACACTTAGGTGGTCTTATGAGTTTATTTCTTGTTTTATTAGTAGATGTTACATAAGCACTTTTAAGTTCAATATAGTGATAGGATACACTTTCGTAGGCAAAAATTTGTTTTAGACTCAGAGGATTGTATTGATCAAAAGTATTTTTGTTTTTACTTTAAGGTGTATTACTTTAAGGAGTCTGTTCTGCATTTTTTGTAATAAGTTTAGATTATTTTTATAAGCTCCTCCCCATGCAATATTTCCATAGCTGATTATACTATGGAAAAATGCATGGTATATCATCTTAAGCACATCGGTTTGCATGTATTTTGACAGTTTATGCGTTATAAATATTATATATTTAGTTTTTTTAATTACATATTCAATATGTTTATTCCACCTTAGATTGTAATCAAAATTGATACCAAGATATTTACAAGATTCCACCCTACTTAGTTTATTTCCCTGTATATGGATATTCATATCTGTAGGAACACTATCGCAGTAATTTCCAAAAGTTACATATACTGTTGTTTTAATATTTAGCGATAATTTGTTTAGAGCCAACCAAGTAGCTGTATCATCTAAGTACTTATTCATTTTCCTTTCAACTTTTTCCCACATATGATAGCTGTATCATCAGCATATGAAATAGTACCCTAATTTTCATCTGTCAGCAGGTCATTAATATATATTATAAATAGAAGTGGACCAAGTATAGTACCTTGCGGTACACCTATAGTTATTGGTTTATAGCCACTTTTAATTTTTCCTATTCTTACTTTTTGTCTTCTATTGCTTAAATAGTTAGCTATAAGTTTGTGTGCATTACCTTTTATACCGTAATTATATAGTTTATCAAGTAGAATAAAATGATTGACAGTGTCGAATGCCTTAGCCAAATCAAGGAAGGTTATTGCTATTGGTTTGCTTTTATCCAATTTATCATATGTGAAGTTAGTAATATAGCTAAGTGCATCTTAAGTACCTTTCATTTTTATAAATCCATATTGATTTTGAGCTAGCAATTTATTTTTTTTTCAAGAATAATTGTAATCTAATATAAACTTTTTTTTTCTAATATTTTTGCCAAATTCAAAATTAATGATATCGGTCTATTTGATGATTCAGTTTTACCAGATTTGAAAATAGGGATTATCTCAGCTGTTTTTAAAGCAGAGGACCATATTGATTTTTCTAGACATAGATTAAATATATGCTTTAATGGATTAACAATTAGATATGATAACTTATTTAATGCTTTGGTATTTAGGTATATTATCAATTCCACCATTTTTAACTTTCATATTTGAAATTATGTGCAAGATTTCTACATTATTAGTGGGTTTCATAAAAATAGAATTGTTATTCATTGATGGCAAATGTAATTGTTTACCTTGCGGATTAGTTATTTTTATACAATTAGGATGTTTAATTAACATTTGTTACTATACTTCAAAGAAGGCGATAAAAAAACAATGATCAATAAAAATGTTAATACCACACTAACTGCTTGTTTCAATTAAATTTGAACGATTCTTTTGCTAGACAATATCTATATTCTGACATTCCAAATTATTCTTTTTTTGATATAAAATATGAAACGTGGAATTTAAGAAAAAAGTTTACAAAACCTGTGTTAAATAGAATGTATTTTATAAATCATAAACAAAGAGAATGCTTTTATTTAAGAATGTTATTATTACATGTGCAAAGCGCCATGTCTGATGCAGATATTAGAACAGTTGATGCAATAGTTTATTCAACATTTTACGAAATTGCAAACGCACGACATTCAGTAAATTCAGATAAAGAATGGGATAAATGTTTATAAGAAGCAACACTAATTCTATTTGTCAATTACGCGCTTTTATAATTGCATTTCACACTCTTGATAATGCACGAACGTTAATCATATAAGCGAGAACTATATGAAAAATACTAAGTGCACTTTTTTAACCGCAAATTAACAGTTAAAGCTGCTGAACAGCAGGTTTTACAATATATTAATAATGGTTCTTGCATGGAACTTCAATAAACGATTTTACCTTACTTATATTAAATGAATCATTTAACTTAGATGATGAATTTGTACAAAATAATGAAAATGAATTGAACAATAATACTAACCAAAAAATTGAGTCCCTTACAGAAAACTAAGATAACATATTCAACGCGATTACCAAAACAGTTTTTAACGAAAGTAATAATAAGTTAATTTTTACTGATGGTTCAGGAGGATGTGGCAAAAGCTATTTACTTAATACTCTAATTTCATATTTAATAGAAAATAAGAAGAAAGTATTACCTGTACATGGACGGGTATTGAAGAAAATCATTTAATGGTGATTAAACGTAATAGAATAATCTTCTAGTGTCGTTTTACCAAATTGAGATTATGGAAAATTAATTAATGATTTAGATATTATAATGTAGGATGAAAATACTATGGCGTCCAAGTACGCTTTTGATATAGTTAATAGATTGTTTAATGATGTATGTCTGAATACTGGTGAGAACATTTTAGTGGTAAAATAGTTGTCATATCAGGTGACTTTAGACAAATATTACCAGTTGTACGAAAAGGAAGTAGAAGTCAAATTATGGAGACGTATGTTAAAACAAGCAAGTTATGGTCTAAATTCAAGTACATAATGTTAACTTGTAATACGAGAATTTTAAAAAAGGATAATTTTTTTAAAAATTGGTTACTTAAAGTAGGAGAAAATAAATTTTCTAGCAATTTGGAAAAATATACTGATGTTTTTGGACCTTCGAACTTTGGGGCAAGTTTAGCATTAAAGATCTGGGCTATGTTAGACAATACTTTCACTCTTTTTTAGCACTTGGTCGCCGAGCTGAAATCGGATATCCTTCTTGCCCTTGTTATAATGCCTCTCTTGCTTGACCCTCGCCTGATCTAACAAGGAAGGTCTCCCAACCCGACCTCACCGATTTCAATATTCTTTTGATATGTTGTAGTTCATAAAAAAATAAGTAACACGTGTTTTTTTTTATCGGCGGAAAAACACTTTGAGGGGGTGAAATCCGCCCTCGAAATCCACCCCCAAAAATGGATTTTGTAATATATCTAAGGTTCTAATTGATATTTTACAATGAAACCAATTTCATTTCACTTCTCATATAAATACGGTACTAGCGCATGCAATTCCGACCATAAGGGCTGCAACCCTTATTTTTTTTATTGAAAATTCTACCCTTTTTGTGACTATTTTTACGAAAAAATATTTAAAATGAGCCAAAAAAAGTAGAAAAAAATATTATCGAAGATTGAATACAAAAATGAAGTTGACCTGTTCGAGATTATTTTTCAAACCTCCCTCAAAATGGAAAAACCACCCCCAAAAATTTTTTTTCGATATACTACAAGTTCTAGTGGATAATTTACTGTGAATTACATTGCGTATTACTTTAATGCAAAAATACAACTTACATATGTAGTTCGGACCATGAGGGTTGCAACCCTTATTTTTTTAAATTGGAATTTCTACCTGGCTGGCGATTTGTTGATGGCGCATTAGAAGAATATCTGGTTGAATATTCTTTCCACTTTCTAACGAAAGTAGAATCATCCTTTTTTCTACCCAGAAGTAGTGTGGTGCTGGTGGTGGTGTTGGAGGCGGCACTGCTGCTGGTGGTGCTGGTGGTCTGACCCATCCTGCTCGACGATTTCACGACGAATAATACAGAAAGGAAAAATCTGTTGGAGTTATATAAATTTGAGGTGGGAAATAGGGCGGCGGAGTTTACAAAAAATTAGAAACAATATTTATAAGGAAAATATAATTTTTTATTCATAAACATCCTGAATAATATTATAAAAAATATTTATATAGCTACAACATATTTACATTATTCACATTTTACAAATATAATAATAATAATTTTTAAAAATAATATAATACATTTTACGAAATTACACTAAACGCGGTCTCTTTACTTTATAATTATTTAACTGCTCTTTTACAGTATTATTAATACATCTGTTAAATTCGCTCGCTGATGAGCTCGAAGTAGGCGGGTTCCCCAAATGGTGCAATCATAAATTCCTTCTTGGAATCGTGCTTTGGGTCCCGCGCTTCTTCCAGTCTCCAAGCACCATTGACAATGTTTTTTTTTTTCAAAACTAGGCCAATGGTACTGGCTCCTGGCTTACACAAGCTGAAAAAGAATTAAGTATATTAGTTAATTATTTAACTAATATAACTTAAAATTATAAAAATATGAAATGTTTACTTACTATGCATTTATCCTCGCTTGAAGTCTCATGAATGTAGGGACCAGCTCGTTGAATTTCCGGGTTGTTGATGTTGGGGTATCCGAGTGAGGCTGCGTCGATGCTATCGGTGTTACGCACCGGAAGAACTCCTTCGTAATCAAGCCCCACAGCTTCGTATCTATTATTTTTTTGTTTTTTTTTCCACGAAGTGCACCCCCAGCAGTATGTGGCGTATCCTTTTTTTGTAATTTTCGTACGCATTTTATGTGCGAATCGATCTCGTTCATGCACTTCGCGAACTCGATGCTCAATCGCGATACTGAAATTAGTTTTTAATGAAAACTACGGAACATATCCCCGCACTCGAATACACCAGCTGGCACTGTCTCCTCCACAAACTCCACATCTGCTTCACATCTCTTCCTCTTCCCGCTGATCGAATCCACTAGAAAAATATCAGTGCCGCAAGGGACTGCCGATATTTCCTGATTGGAGTCATCGATCACAGTGACTTCTCTGGCTCGAGGACAATCCTGTCGCGCGTTCGCGCCTCACCCGGCACCGTTATCTTCGTTATCATCGTCGATATGAGTTACTTCTACTGCACTTTCCTCAGTATCCTCCTCCATATCCCTGTAAATTTGCGGATTCGATTCTTCGGTTCCAGGTGATGAGTGGTGGTCCTGGTTCTCGCAATTAAACTGCTCCAGCTCCAAAAACAGCGCGTCGTAGCTATTGACGTTTTCCGCATCGCCCATTCCACTAACAGACTCGGTTGCAGGCATATCATTGTCTTGCGCAATTTTGCTATCGGTATCTAACACTTCACTCGCGACGTTATTGATAGCGTCCCACTCCATTTCACTAAAACTCGACGCACACTCGACCAACATCTCTTCACTCATTCTTTCTTGCGTCACTACAAGCGTATGTTGACTGACGACCGTAGAGGGGTCGGTATGCACGGCACTAAAACACGTGTTATTAACATCACTACTCGCGTCATCTTGCGAGTGTGAAACCTCAGCTATCCGTATGAAATCACTCGCTAGTAATTTAATCACGTCTAGCTCAGTTTCGACGAAAATCAACTGCGGTTCACTCTTGACCGTCTCTTCACTCAAACTGACGCGCGATGCACTATCGAATTCGGCTATTAAATTAGCTACATTTTCCTCGATGTCACTATGCGACCCGTTATCCCACTGGGCGTCCGTCTGTATGAGTTCTCTCGCGATCCTTTGAATGACGTTCAAGTCGCTCTCGTCGAAAATCAACGACATTTCACTCGTTGAGAAATCCGCGTCACTGTTGCTCTGCACTATACCATTTTCCCTGGCAAACATCCTGCGCTAGGTAAGGAAACATTTTGAAAAATCAACTGTGCGAGATAAGAAAACATTTTGAAAAAATCGACTGCACTACTGGTTCAACGAGTTGGAAATGAAGCACCCTGGAAAAGAGGTAACGAAGAAACCTCGGATACCTAGTTGTAAACACCGCGAGTAGTGGGGTAGTTTCGGGTTTTCCGAGGAACATGCTGTAAAAATCTGCACGCGTATAGTGCAGTTTTTGATGTATAACGGTGTGAATAGCGATGCGGTGCGCAGGTGTGATTTTCAGTGGCGCAGAAGAGTACGTAATATGGAGTGCGTTCTATTGAAAAGAGAGTTAAGATTCATATTCTCGTGCTGCACGTACCGGGAAATGGCAGATTGCATCGAACGCTTTTCCGAAACAATCGTCTGGCGGTGTGTGTAGCAGGCGAGTTAATATTTGCCAGGAACATGCAGCACCTAGCTGTATTAAAAAATTTGGTTTGCGAGTACGAGGAGAATAATGGTAAGTTTTATCAGTCAAATGCTTAATTATTTTTAACTTTAATTTTAAATTTGGTTTTTCTTAATCGTTTTTTTCATTTAAAAAAAATCATTAAAATTAAAATTTTTTATAAAACTAAATAATAACTTAATAACAAGGCAGCACGCGCCTTGTTAATTATTTTTACATATTTTTTAAAATTAATATTTTTTTCGCACCTCTCGAAAGCATGTTAAACGATCTCGAAAGTGATTCCGATGATACATTCTTCGACCCGGCTGAAAATCAGGGTTATTATACCTACGAAGATTTGGCAGACGCTACTGCGTATAACTTTAGTACTGGTGCGGGGGAAGAAGAGGTTCCCGACGCGGAGCAATATCAGAATGAGGAACCTTATGCCATGAATAGTGGTTATTACGTCGAGGAAAACGTCGTGGCGTACGAATTTATCTTTTTTCCCCTTATTTGCAACTCTGGTGATCATCGCAGTACTTTATCCGCGACGCGCGCGCGTGCGCACACGCTATAACCAGCTCATTGCGCGTGTGGTGACGGGAAAATCAGTTTATTACCGTGGAGGCTAGGCTTATTCGCGCCCGGTACGCGCTTATTCAGCTGGTTTGCGCGTAGACCCCGGCGTTAAAAAATCTGCACCACTAGCCGCCCACACGCCACACGCGAATCAATTGAACTGCGTGTGTGCGGGCCGCGCCGCACGCCGCCGCTACCCGCAGTTTTGTGATATAAAATATCGGTGATGCGATGTTGGATCGTCAGTTTCGATAATGGATACGCGATGGAAGCATCATTTTACGTGTTGCGTATGTGGACCTACGGGATGCGGTAAAACGGTATACGACAAGAGATTTCTCACCCATCTTGCTCAACTGTGCAACGTGCATTTTGATCGAATACTATTTTTTTACGCCGAGTGGCAAGAGACGTATCATACTGAGCACGCGGAAATTGCTGGTAGACTAGAATTCCGCGAGGATCTCCCGCAATCGAGTGTTGTACGACAGTGAGAAGAAAAAACTCCTCATACTCGACGATCTCATGCGTGAATCGTCGTCGTGCGATGTGATTCTCGATCTATTTACCAAGGGTAGTCATCACGAAAATATAAGTGTCGTGTTTATTGCGCAAAATATATTTCACAAGGGGAAATCGCAGCGCGATATTAGTCTAAATTCAAAGTCTATGGTGTTATTTAAGAACCCGCGCGATCGCGCTCAAATACAACATCTCGCTCGACAAGTCTATCCCGAGGATCCCAGATTTATACAAGAGGCGTATCTCGATTCCACTAGAAATCCACACTCTTATCTGTTTCTCGATCTTTCGCAGAGTACACTCGACGAAGTTCGGGTACGCAGTTGGATTTTTCCCGATGATCCCTCGCACTATATCTACGTTCCAAAGTATACTCAATAAGACGGTATTTAAAGACACGATAAATTGTCGAAACGTAAGTTGAACACGGACAATACCGGTGAAAACCTCAAAGCCCGCTAGACGCACCAATCCGGTAGCTGGTAAAGATTTTACAAGGAAAAACGCGATACTCTTACTAGCGCTGACTCACGGTGGAACTGAACAACGCAAAGCTCTGCTTAGGGCGATCGACAAACATACAGTAAAGTGTAAATGCGAGTGCGCTTTAAAAATTTAGCACGGAAACATCAAACTGAAAGATTCGGACAGAAAACTTTGAGAAAGACACAGATACGTATTGCGTAAATTAGCTCGAAAATCAAACTACAGCGGTGCAGTAGGTTGCTCGAGAAGGACAAAACGTCTTTTATTGCAAAACGGCGGCGACTTTTTGCCGCTTTTACTGGCATCAATCATAGGCTCGCTTATATCGCGATTAATTGGTGACAAGTCGGCTGTGTAGAGAAACAATCAAATATGGAACGCGCTCGAAAAATGATCATCATATCGGAGGAAACACTCAATAGGACTCAAACTGCGGGGGGACCTGCAGCGAGTGAACATTCGATACAGACATCTGGCGATAATTTGTCGAGATTGGATGAAGAAATGCACGGTATTTTATATTCGAAAAAAACACAAAACGAGCGTGAAAAATGTGTAAATTATTTATAAGTTTTGCGTAGATATTTGTTTTTTAAAGAAGACGAACGCAACAACGAACGAGACGCTGAACGCGAGTTGGATGAGATTGACGCAACATTATCACCGCTCACGGACGAGGATATTTTGGACAGCGTGCCCAAAACTTATGCTCAAAAAGCTAGACTTTTGATAAAACGAGCTCTCTCGCAGCAGAGTGACAAAAAAATGGCGCCTGTCCTAGACTCGACAAATAAATACAACTTCGGCGATTAGGTACGCATCAGTCGTACTAAAAACACCTTTGAGAAAGGTTACAAAAAAAATTTCAGCGATGAAGTATTTAATATTAAACGCGTTTCGAGACAGCAAAACTTGTTCACCTGCATCTTAGTAGATTTGAACGGCGAGGAAATCAACGGCTTGTTCTATACACAAGAATTGCTCTAGCGGGTAAAAAACGCACGACAGCTGAAGAAGGATTCAAAGTTGAGTGCGTTCTTCAGACAAAGGGATGCGGGACGAACAAACGAGTGCTTGCAAAGTGGTTGGGCTATCCGGAAAAGTTCAATTCCTGGATAAAAGTATCCGATCTGCAGACTATTTAAAACATGGATTACACCGGTCATTTTCACCTTGTGCTGCCTATCTACAGTAGCATGGCCTACTACAGCAATAACACGACCAGTTGTTTTACAACTCATCTCTCGCACGAGGTACGATTAAGCGGCGATTGGTATGTCGGACTCGTGGAAATTCACGTGCCTTATGCAATCATGCATATAAATGTCTCGGAGGCGTATTACACCTTCATAATAGGCAGTAAGGATGGTCGAAAATCATCCACTGACAGCGAAACGCACAATTTTCCACATGGTGTTTATGACAGCGTAGAACAGCTAGCTGCGGAAATAAACAAGCCGCAAGGTATACACAATCATCAATTACTTGAACCGATACGATTTCAAAAAGGATATTACACACTGCGACGAACTTGACAGTGCAAGCAACAGCATTGTACACGGTATAACGAAAAAATTAAACGTATATTCGGATTCGAGAGTAGCGTGCTGCACAGGCAGACGGGTACGTTAGCCACAGCAAACGGAGCTATCGTATCCATAATAGGTAATAGACCGGCTTCGTTGTCGCGCGCTATACCTGATCAGCTGTACCTTTATACCGATGTATGCGAGCCGTACACCTGAGGCAACACTCAGGCTGCACTGCTGCGCATCGTATCCTTAGATGGCTTGAAATATAAATTTGGCGCCAACGTTGTGAGGTATTTCGTTCCTATACACTACATTCCCCTATTGCATCACAGCTTCAGTCTATCGTTATAGATATAAGAGATCAACATGGACAACGCATACCATTCGAGTACGGGACGTTGACGGTTACACTTCAGTTTAGACGTAATCGTTGAGTAGATATAAGTAATTACGTGTGTTATTACAACGATCAAGTCGGTGGGGGTGTGAGAAACGCCTTTGCAGGCTCGTCTTATCAGCGAGGACGCGGAGTTTGTGCCTAGCTCAGTGGGCTATTTTTCAAAATTTTACCGCACGTTACTTCCGGTGCAAAAGCAATGGGCAAGGAAGCTGTGCACGCAGATCTAAATGTTTTGGACGACGTGGCCAATAACGGCGCAAATTTCTCTGATGCTGTAAAATTTCGCGCCAAAGAGTTTGGAAGGAAATTAAAAAGAAAGGCGGCCACCAAAATCGGCCATATGATGAAGGGCTCTGGTTATAAAGCACGACTCTCTAAACGCAGGCGTCAGTCGAGAAAGTCACGCGTATCGAGTGACATCACGCGAGTCGCTTCGCGGAAAAACGTAAACACGGTATAAAGAAACGAGTAAAAACAGCTAGGAGAAGAACCGCCACCACTACCACCAATATCAGAAAGAAGAAATCTACAGTTTTTAGAAGTACAAACGATATTTTTGGGCCTAAATATTTTTTTTTCAAACATGTCGTTTCTGCACACTCGTCGGAATGCATGTCTACCGAGCTGGACATGTTCACGCTCCCGGCAACGTAGACATCGATAGAGAGCAGCGCTTATTTAAATGTTCAAACCTGTGTCGTCTCTCAACGAGGAAGGCGACGCGCCCTTGGAGTTTATAGTACCGAGAGCGAGTGAACATTACGTAGATCTCGCGCACACTATGTTGTACATCCTGGTGAAAATCACTCCCGTTGATACAGACGTTGAAAATACTAAAGTTGCACCGATCAACAATTTTCTTCACTCAATGTTCAATCAGATTGACGTTTTTTTCAGTCAAAAACTCGTTTCTCCACCGAATAACGCGTACCCCTACAGAACATACATCGAATCGCTTCTCAATTGCTCACCCATGACTAAAGGCTCGCATTTGACCGCGAGCTTATGGTACGACGATACAGATGTTGCCTTCGATGTGCCTCCAAATGCTGTAACACCGCGACCAGTCAATCTAGGCGCGGAAAAACGACGCTACTTTTCGGAAGGTGGAAAAATATTCGACATGATTGGGCATCTGCAGTGCGATGTGTTTAATCAAGATAAAATGCTAATCAACTCATATTTTTATTCACTTATATCCGAAGAAGATCAACGGAGTCTACCGGAGTATAACCGCAGTATATTTTACAACGCACTTGTAAAACTTATACACGAGAGAAGAAAGGTGCAAGTAAGATTTGAATATTCTCTTGAAAGTGTAGACGAAGTAGATATCATCACCGACGACGACGAGACTGCGGATCGCCATCATGAACACTCGCGAAATAATGAGAGCGCTGGAGGGGTTGAGGGTAAATACGACCGAAGTTTACGCGGCTGATTGTATCCCGAATCTATTTCAGATACCAGCCGGTGTAATATGTAACACGGAGGATCATACGAAACCAGGAACGCATTGGGTGGCCATCTACATTGACCGGCTTAGACGCGGAACCTATTTTAATAGCTACGGAGTACAACAGGTATCGAATCATCATCTCAACCGCCTCCGGAAAAATTGCAAGATTTTCTCCTGGAACTCGCGATAACTACAGAGTATCGATTCAATGCGTTGCGGCCATTATACTATCATATTTCTACATCACATGTGTCGGGGTACGACGTTACGTCAATTTGAACGTCTTTTCACAGACGATACGAGAAAAAACGATGCGATGGTCATAAATTTTTGTAAGAATATATTTCGTAAAATTAAGAATAAAAAATGTAAACGAGCCAACGGGTTCGGTAAAAAGCGTTCTCTTGGAACGGGATTTTGCCATCAAACATATATTTCTAGATTAAGATATAATTTGTAATTGTATTTGTAGTAACAATAAACATATCCTTCTGCAGTAACTTCTATATCATACAGCGCTTGCGTGTATATCGAGCACATCGATATACACACTTTGTATATTAACTATAGAAGTAGCCGCTCGCGGTGCCGCTCGGATAGAAACAGTCAGAGCAATCAGACGGCGTATGTAAGCAAGTCAGCTAGCCGACCAACGTGACTCAGAGCACCCGGTGTTTCTAGCCATTCCAATAAATACCTAATATTAATTAATTATCGGTCTAAGTAACCTCATTGCACCTTCCTACTACGAACTTAATAGTCATACATATCTGAATATACCAGATATACCAATGGCGACGAGGATAAAAATCTAAATTGACTGTGAAACATAACTTAAAATAAAGTGCCGTGCTACGTAAATGTCGAGTACAGATTGGAATTTTATAAAAAAAGAATTCTCTTTATTTAATTAGTAGACAAATTTGCTTCGCAGTCGACAATATCGTTTGACAGGTTTAATAAAACTTTTGACTTTAAGCTTTCTGACATTTTAATAAAACATGAACGAAAAAAACGGAGGAAAAAGCGAAATTACAGATAAACGTTTTCGTGAGTTGTAGCGTTTTAGAATAACAAATTAAAGTTATGCATTAGTTGTTTAAGTCGTTTAAGCCTGAAGAGGAGGGTATATGTTCTTACACCCTCGAAACGTCGTTAATAAAGAATTTTAAATGCTAAAAACAATTTACGTTCCATGATGATCGATCAAGCCTTTTACCAATTATTAAACAATTAAAAAGGAACGATAGCTTCAATATATAAAAAGAAATCTCATTAAACCATACCGCGTGGATTAATCTGTTCAGTAAAGAAAACTTAATTAAAGTCTGCACACATTATCAAATTTCTGCCAACGACACGTGTACAGTTGAACATTTACGTAAAGTATTGAATAAGTGTATCAAAACAATTATCGCCGAAAACACTAAAACCGGACAAAAACATTCACCCAAAAAAAGGTGTAAGTGATACAAAAACAAGTGCGTCTGATAAAGAGGTAAAAATGTCATTGTTAGGTCAGATAGAGCCTTATAAAAAGGAGGCCGATCTAAAAGCATTTTTAGAACAGTTAGATGCGTCGGCGAATGATGACGGCGAATAATGACGTCAGCGAAAATAAGAAATCAACGTTGCTAATCACGTTGTTATCAACGGAAACCTATAAAGAATTAAAAGCAGAATGTGATCCAGTGGTCGTGTCAACAATGAAGTTTGAAGACATTGTAACAACATTAACTGAACTTTAAGACCCAGATAAAGGCGAGTATTCGGCGCGTTTTATTTTTCGTGAGAGACGGCAAAAGTCGGACGAAAGTGTTGAACAATTTGTGCTTGCGTTAAAAACTTTAGCGAGACCGTGCAAATTTTCAACCGCGGGATTAAACAGCCAGTTAAAGGACCAGTTGATTTCGGGAGTGTCAAGCAAACTAATGAAATACGAATTACTGAAAGCATCGAGTAAATCATTAAAAGATTTGACTGAATCGTCGAAGACAGTCGAAATAGCTGAAAAGAAAACGTCGGTGTCGCATAACAAAGAAAGTTTTAAACCGCTAGAAGAAGAAGCAGCAGCAGGCGTGCATCACGTGGTATATTCACACGGAAGTCAGCGCGCGGGCCAGCGTTTCTTCAGAAATCAGACGCAACGAAGGGGAAATTTCCAGCGGCAACAGTCATCGAACAACAACTACCAACAGCAGCAGCGAGGTTATACGCAAGCAAGCGGATTATCATGTACATGTTGTGGTAAAGCAAAACATTCGATTTCTTCATGCTCGCTCCGGTTCAAATATTGTAGTGAATGCGGTAAGAAAGGTCACATTTTTCGCATGTGTCCTAGTAACAATAATAACAAACCCAACAGAATAGTAAATAATGTGCAACAGGCATCCGAAACTGAGCAGCTGGAGAATTTGAATAATTTGTCTCTCGATGATAATATAAACTATAATGATGCTAAAAATTTTAATTTTAAAAATGAAATCGATGAACAAACACGCTACGCGCCAGATAATTATTTTTCAATTTGTGAAATTAAAGTAGATGGCGAAATTGCTGAACCACCAAAATTTAACATTAATAAAATCATTGTACCACAGTGAAAATATTTTAATAAACAATATTCCAGTAAAAATGGAAATTGACTCAGGGTCACCAATTTCTGCTATCTCTCTTAAACAGTACAAAGAAAAATTTTCTAATATAAAATTACAAAATGTAAATTTCTACAAGACGAAGTTGTCTACTTAGGTTACCGAATAAATAAATACGGTATTCATCCAATAAAAAATAAAATTGAAGCGGTGCAAAAAGCTCTCCCACCGACGAACGTATCTGAATTAAAATCATTTTTAGGATCCGTGAACTATTATGCGCGATTCATACCAAATATGGCAACCAAGTTACGACCTCTTTATGATTGTTTACAAAAGAAACGCGGTTTTCATTTGACAACCGAATGTCAAAACGCATTTAACGAAATAAAAACCCATCTGGTTTCCGACAAGTTTTTAGCGCACTACGATCCACATAAAAAGCTAATATTAACATGCGATGCGTCGCCGCATGGTGTATCCGCAGTGTTGTCTCATCGTATTAACCAAAATGATTTTCCAATCCAATATGCTAGTCGTACCTTAAACATAAGTGAACGTAATTACTCTCAGTTAGATCGTGAAGGTTTAGCAATAATTTTTGGGATAAAAACTTTTTTTGAATATTTATACGGTCAGAAATTTTTGTTACAAACGGACAGCACTGCGCTTACACATATTGTTCATTCTGAAAAATCAATACCTACAATAGCTACCGCAAGAATACAAAGATGGGCAGTATTTCTGTCTGCTTTTCGTTACGATATAAAACATATCAAGGGATCAGATAATTACGCTGATTGGTTAAGGGGGGATACTGCTTTAGGAGGCCAAAAAACGTGTTTTTTCATGAATTTTTTTGAGGTAGAAAAAAAAACCAAAATGCAGTGTAATTTTCAGATCATTTTATTTATTATTTAAACAAGTTGAAAAAAAATTTTAGACCAAAACATTAAATAGAAGCTGAGTTATGAGCATTTTTACACAACGCCTCGTAGTTCGAGTTGTCAATTGGCGGGCAGGATGCAGCTCGCAATTTTCATCTGTAACAAAAAATCGAAATAAAATTTTCTTTTTTATGAATTTGTCCTCTAGTTAAACTAAGAAAATCCATGAAGAAGTGAAAAATTCAATATTTTTTTCAAGTTTGAAAAAAATTTTTTTTTTTCATAAAAAAAACACTTTATCCGGCTAAAAAGATTGTTTATAGGGCTCCAACTAAAAGTTATTTTAGTTCAACTAGAAGAAAATTAAAATTAAAAAGAAAAAAATTAAAACTGAATATAGAGAACTTTGATTTTTTATGATACGCCTAGTAGTTTTTTTGTAATCGTGCCCGCCAATTTAGAAAATCGTAAAAATAAAAACTCGAGAAAAACGCATTTAAACAAAAAAAGTTTATTTCTATTACTTACGGCGTAAGTACGTGTACTATGGTCGTATGTACTTAATCTGCTATTCCAGCACCATACAATAGACCTTTATCTTCCTCATAAAACTCATTTTTTTGCAATTGCTCCATTCTGCGAGCTGTGCGAACCTCTTTGCTGCGGAATGATGAACGCCGATTTTCTCGTGCAATGCGTTGCGAGTCGATTTGATCTGCAAACATCTTACGTTGCTGACCAATTTTTAATCCAAGTAGTTGTATGGTGCTTAAAATCGAAGAATAACCTTCATTGAATATTCCTGCTGCCAAATAAGCTGCAGTCTCAACAATTTTTTGACCAGAATGTAGGTGCTTTGGACACATGTGCCAAACAGTAGCGTTAAACGATTCAT
>UELV01176305.1:0-14748 GCA_900490015.1 Megastigmus stigmatizans | reverse complement strand
ACTTTACACTTGTCATCACTGTTGTTAAAATTCCTTTGATTTATGTCGTCCTCTAGCTCTGTATTATTTTCAAATATTTGATCTATTGCTATTATTTTCATTTTCGGATTGCTTATTTGTTCTTTCTCCACTTTGACATTATTTTGTAATTTTTTTGCTAGATCTTTTTCAATTGTTTCTACACTGTGTTCATTCATACAGTTTATTATTATTGTGTCATTATTTTTTTTTTATCATATTTTTTGTTTGAATTGTTTTATTGATTGTTAAGCACTTAATAACTTCGTTTTCAATATTTAATTTATTGTTATTGTTAGTTTTTTAACTATTAATTTTGGTACTCTCTTAGTTATAGGTTTATTTTTAGTTAATATTTCTGCATATGTGTTTGTTATTTTTGAAATCATTATTTTTATTATTGTTTTGTCTTTCTTTCGTTAATAACTTATTTAATAATTTATTATTATCTTTAGTTTCCTTGTATAATTCTTTCAATAGGTGGTTTTCTATTTTTAATGCCTCTAATTCACTGTAATCTTCGTACACTGTTGTTTCTAAGTTATTGTCCACATTTCTTTCATGCACTATTTCATTGAGAATTTCTTTTTTAATTAATTCACGTTGTTCATGATGATATTGTATTATAAATTCACTAGTGTCCGGCGAGAGCGTACCATATGGTAGATTAGAGGTTAGAGTCAGGTTCGGGTGCTCTTGACAGATTACAAAAGAGTTAGTTAAAAGTTTCACTGGTGCTCCTGCATTATATTTTGCCACAAACTCATTTGTATGGTAGAATTTTCCACACACAATGCATACCACCGCTCCTACTTTTACGTTTGGATGACATTTGTAATGTTTAATTAGAGTGGCATCGGGCGGCTCCTTACCTCCCGACGCCATGATGGCAACTGATGAATTTTATTAAGAAATCACATTCTCACTTTTCCCTACATATTTAGCCAGTAAACACATCTGTTCATAAATCTGCTATGTGCACAATATAAAAGGGACCACAAAAATGCAATGTTCGTCTGTCGTAATTCATAGAACTATCTACGCGGGATCTCCGTAAAACCACGCTTTATTGCACCTCCTATTGTAAACTTCGAACGCCCCAATAGAAAATGCCTTCCTTAGTTTACAGTGTCGTTTTTTAAATTCTAAAATAACCCCGTCCCATCGTTATATGCCTGCGACGCTTTCTTTCATACTAGAACTCATCAGGTTTCTAAAAAAAAAAAACATTTTGCCAAAGAAATAATATAAACTTTCTTTTTTAGGCTCTATATGAACTGACTCTATGTATAGAACTTTCGGAAATGGTTTTTCTGTGTTTTCTGAAAAAATAGTAATAAATTCATCAACCTATTTTTTCAAAGAGAACCCCTATTTACGGAGGTATCGCGGTTTCGCATGCGCACACATTATTCGTTTGCAGAGCTTAGTGCTCATACCACTTTAAAAAAAATTAATTAATCAAAATGTTTGAAAAATTAATTATTTTGTAAACGTTTCATCATATTTACGTACATTTAAGCCATCTCCAGTGAAAATGAGAGCCAATTTATTGCGAAACTGATATGTACAATTTTCCAATTTTTTTCTAGATACGAAAAATTTCGCGGACAAACTACATAGTTTTGCAAACGCTGCTTACAACACGCAGTTTTCTGATCTTTTTCATCGTGATTAATTAATATTGGCTGCCGAGTTCTTGTAGCTCGCTGCATGTACATGAAGTGATGTTAAGGAGACTTATTTGTTATGAGTAATTTCTCACACAAATAAAACTTTTAAGATTATGTATCATACACTTTTAGTTCGATCAGCGAACAAAGGGCGTTAACTAACTGCATGTTTACAGAAGATAATCCTAATCGTTTTTGTTTGAGTAAGATGTGCTATTAGCTTTTAGCGAATACTAAGATACAGATTTCAAGATTTGGAACAAGGATTTAATTCATTGATCTATCCCCACACGAGTGTCTACCTTCTAATATAAAGAGCAGTTCAATAAGAATTCATAGAGGAGCTAAGTACAAGAACAAGAAAGATTAAGAAACGTCTAAGACATCGGTCAGTTATTATAATAGTGTCCCTTTTCGTTCCTTAAAATCAATCTCAACTTAGCAAGTTTAGTACTGCTTTTTGTGAAGATAGTCGTAAATATTTGAAAAATGTAAAAAAAAATATCTAATTTTCAAAGACTTAATATCTGATCCATCCTATCTCTGCCTCTTAATTTTTTTGAGAAATGTGATAAACAGTTACAATTATTTTTTAATGACTCAACGATTTTAAAATTTTCTTTTTTTACTGTTGATTCGAAACTGTCCATAAAATAACCAGAACCGTATTTGCATATATTATTTAATGCAATTATTATAATTATATACACACAGTAAGCACATAAATTATCATTACAATCTACATACAGTCAGTTAAGTAAGAGCGTGTACAGTATTACTCACAGTCGGTTAGTGATACAAACCTAAATCTTTTTTTAAAATCTAGATGGAACCTCTGCCTTTGGCGCTTTGATGAGAGAATTCCATTCAATGTTGATCTTTTGTTAGAGAAGCACGTGAACCGCAATGAGTGCTACGTACGCCAAACGCTTCAAGACAGTGTTCCTCTTCACGCACCCAATCACAATCGCCTGATGCTAATCCCATCGAAAACGTTTGGGCCTACATTAAGCAGAAGCTTCGAGGAAAACGTGTCTTTACTTTAGAGCAGCTTTCCCAAGAAATTCGATGCATTTAGAAAGCACTTTCCCTCAAATACGTCGAAAATTAGGTAGAAAGTACGCCTCGCAGATGCCAAGCGATTATTGACGCTGGTAGTAATTGGACTCGATACTAATACAATTGCGCCAAAGGCAGAGGTTCCCTCTACATTTTGAAGAAAGATTTAGGTTTGTATTACTTACTAACTGCGAATAATGCTGTACACGCTCTTACTTAACTGACTGTATATATTTCAATTCCCTTCTAATACAAGTAATAATATTAGTCAGATGAGCATCTGATAAGATTAAAAAAATTTCTATGTAGTTTAGTTGGTTTTTATTGAAACATTTTCTACACAATTTCCCTACACAGTGTTTCATTGAATAAAATTCATTGATTTGAGAAATATGGTACCTTAAAGCTAAAAAAGACATGCAACATACGTTGCTGCTTTAAATATAATATTTATTTTTATTAATAATAAATTTACATATTTTAAATTTCAGGTCACAACCTATTCTTGATGATTCGTCAGGGAAGAGTGGCGCCAAATTTTATCAATCTTTTGATAGACTATTCATTATAAAAACATTAACAAGTGAGGAAGTGGAACGAATGCATTCATTTTTAAAACATTATCATCCGGTAAATATGTTTTATGTAAATAAACTCAAAATCATATTGTTTTATCATATGTTTTATTGTAGTTCTGTAAACTTAACCAGTGCCTAAGTCTCGATGAGCACAGATACCAATGAAATAGTTATGCATTCATTTTACGCTGAAATATAAAGATTACTTCTATCTTTATTTTTTCTTTTGTTACTTTAGTTTATTTAAATAATGCACATTACGTTTAAGTAATAAAATTGTATTCACGTTTTCTAGAAAATTTTGAAGTTTTATTTGAAATATTCAATCTAAAATCTATGTAAACGCCGTAAAATTATGGCGCTGATGTAGCTTAGTGTGTCATGCGTGCGCAAGTACAGAAGAGGGGTTGAGCGAGTCGGCAATCTCTGCGAAATCAACCTTGTCTGGAGTCGAGTATGACGTTTTGACGATTCTCATGGTGGTCAGTGGACAAACAGTGTATTGGCACGAGTGGGCGTCGATATTTATACAAAAATATTGACTTTGATAAATTATTTATATTTATTTCTTCTTGTAATTGAAAAATACAAATATAACGTATTTATTGACAGGTTTCTCCTTTCGATTGGTTTTTCCCCTCACAAGAACAACAACAAGGCATTACCTTGCGGGCAGTCCATACCTGAAAAGATACGCTTTTTCAAATGTTCATGTCCTCTTCTGCTCTGAAGTTCAGCCTACGCTGCTGATTCTTCTTATCTTGATCTCTTCTAATAGAATTTAGCAAACCCACTATTCCCGACTAATCATGATAATAATTGTTATACTCATCTGTTTAAAAATAAAAGGCTCTTAGGTACAATTGCGTACGCAAACCACGAGCACGAAAAGATTAGTTCTTTTCGGGGCCGCAAATGCTTCTCTATTAGTTCGAGTAACTAATCAAGAGAGCCACGGCGTAAAGCTTCTTTACGGCCGTTCAGTTATCAAGAGCACCTTTTTATATACAATTTATGACACTCGCTGTCGTTTAAAAGAAGACATTCGCTGTCGTTTAAAAAGAAGACACTCGTTGTCATAGAGATTTTATAATTCTCCCATATTTTCTTTCTTTTCTCATGCATTCTTTTTCAAATCGTTGAACTCAACAGATGAGTATTGTATTATTTTGTAATTCAATTAATAATAAATAATATTTTAAATAAAAAGTAATTATTATTTTAATAAAAACCTCCTACCGAAATTCGCTATTAACGCGAACACCCACGATCAACGTGGCAAGAGAACCTGTCTTCTCTCCCGCCCGTCTCAAGAGCGCAACTATACAATCCCTCTCTCTCGTGTTCACGTAGTAAGCGCGACTGTATCCTCCCTCTCTCTCTTTCTCGCACGCATTCGGCATGTCCTAGTGTGCCTCATATCTCCTCCCTCGCGCGTATACGGAATGGCATAGCACTTTCATTCGCCGGCTTTACGTATGTGCAGCGTGCGTGTGTGCTAGTGTGTGCGGTGCATCTGTATTTGCCTCTACCCCTCTCCCTCTCCCCCTCTCCCTCTCCTCCTCTCGCCCTCTCACCCTCTGCTTCTCTGGTGAGTATTACAGACTGGTTTTTGGAAAAAAACTCAACACGGCTTAGTGCTATTGATCCAGGGAGATCAAATCCTATTTGTACAGTTCGAGAGCCTTTTCACTGATTCGCCATTTTTTCATCCATCATTGCGGTCTATACTCCTAGTGAACGACACATTGCTTGTCAGCGCTCGTAATCTTCTCCGGGCTGTCTACACCAGCTATACGAAGTATTGTGGTCATTGGCGTTACTTTAACCCTTTTCGTATCAAATGTCATAAAATTTAAGTTGATATTTGACCGCATGCCTCTTATAAAAAATCACAAAAAAAATATGTTATATACCGTTTTTGAAACCTCAGAATCTCAGCTTTCTTATGGTTCTGTCAGATTTGACCTACGATAAAGCTGGACCCGTTAAGACCCATTTTTCAAAAAAACTGACCCATTAAAAAAATTTTTTTTTTAAAAACTTTTTTTTGAGGTCGAAAAATATTCACTGACCGCTGTATTCGCAATAGAACGTGTTATAGACATCCGTTCTTTCGAACATATTTGGAATTTTTTTAAAATTTCATATGGCGGATTCAAAACGGTGGCCAAAATATAATGTTTCATACATAAAGCAGTTCTATGCACATTTTTCAAGTAATTCCGTATTAATTTATAACAAATGTTTGTAAATAGGTTTTTTTATAGTATTTTTTCTTTAAAAATCATTAGTCATGGTTCTGCTTCATTGAATATAATTCAATTAAACTATAAATAGTATTAATCCACTGGGTGAGTTGTACATCAGTATAGCGCCCAACTATGTGACGTCACCAGCCATCGTCGACTTATTAAATTCACAGTTTGAAGTATTTAAGGGGGGTTTACACCTATAAATTTTTTTATATTAATTCACCTAAAACCAAAAAATTATAATAATTAGCGACATTTCCACATAATATTCTAAAAATATATTGGATTTCTGACAAAATGAGCTCCAGTAGAAGCCTCTATGCTTATTTTATCTTATGTTATGTCAGTTTCAAAAATTTGGCTTTGGCGTAACCTACAGGTCCAACGGGTTGATCAATTTTTATGTAATTGGTCTTAAATTGTTTCTAATTGATGTCATTATGGTGCGAAGAGTTGTATAAATTAAAATTTTTTGATTAAATAATAAAATGAGTTCAAGAACTGCATAAATTTATCAAAATTGAAAAACTTTCTTCTTTCAAGTTTTCCAGAAAATAGCTTTAAAGTTGAACGTACCATATTATCAATAAACGTTCACTATTCTTCTTACTCAGAAAATATTAATTTATGCAGTTTTTCACACCACAATGACATCAATTTCAAATAATTTAAGACCAATCCCATCAAAATTGATCAATCCGTTTGTCTTGTAGGTTACACTAAACCTTCTAAATTGCATGTTTTCCAGCATGTCCATGGTCTTTATACTTTGGACAAAAATATTTTTCACGAATGTCGAATATAGTTTATGCTTGAAGCGTATTTAAATCTAATATACACTATAGCCTTGCTCGTTGCACCAGCAACTCGAATTTAGCACAAACTACATATACTATAATACTATATACAAAATAGATACAGTGACCATTGTAATTATTAAATTTTTTTTTTGGGGATTTCTTTATCTATCTCTTTTGCTCGTTCATGTCTTACGTATAAAATGCATACCTAGTCACATATATAGAATATATAGAAGAGAAATAACAGAAATGTAGAAGATCTGATATTTTACTTGACCACTGTTTCTTCTGAAACTTTCAGACGAAATTAAATTTCGACAAATGGGGAACGGGACTTTCTTCTATGAGAAATTTGCTATTTGAATAGATAATAAAAAAAAATTGATTTTTCAAAAACAATACTTAACAGAACGTTAGCCGATTTTCAGTCACTTATAGTGAATAAACTTAAGAATTTTAAAATTCCCTCAACCTCGGCTTTTGCTTCTGCATGAAAATAGAATTTTAAAGGATCACCGTAAGCGAATTTTTGAGAAATTTGTAACATATTTAACTTATAGTTCGTTTTCTTCAAGATAATTTTATTTTTTTATAAACTTAAAATTTTCTCAATACCGTCGTTTTAGAGAGAGGAAATTTGCAGCGTGGTATTTCTAATCCTCGTTACCAACTAAAGATAAGTCAGCACGCACGAGAATATAGCTGCCGTTGTCGCTCGACGGCAGTCGAACATCCTTCTCTCTCGCACTCAAGCGGTCACGCACACATGCAGCCGCGCAGAGATTATACATTTTTTCTCTAGGGTAAACTAGAGAGAACATAATGAAAGTAGTCATACTTCTTTCGTACAATAAACATCTAACTCGACGTTTTACATTAATAAATCCTCGTAAATACATGAAACGAGAGTTCAACTGTAACTCACACGTACACATGCATAGGCAGTTAATATATCTATTGGCCGCCCTATAGTATTGATGAGGCATCAAGGGCGACATCGAGAGCCGATCAACATATTGTGCGCCGACTTCTCGCAAGGATTACCGCGAGAATGCAAGTTCCATTTTGGCTAATGCGCGGGACACACGCGTGATGCTACTCTATCTGTCCTTTGTTTTGTGATTATGAGGAGTGTTCGGCCACACCAGAACCACGAGCCTCCAGGAGGATCCACTGCGTGAGCCTTCGCCCCCGCCCATTCTCGAGATTGTTGTCACTGAATGTTTAAGAGCGAAGCGAATGTGTGAGTGAGAGTCTGTGAAGTTTGTCTCCCTAAGCTACTTTCGAGGAGTAATTTAATTCGAGTTCACGTGAAA
This sequence comes from Megastigmus stigmatizans, assembly GCA_900490015.1. Lineage (NCBI taxonomy): Eukaryota > Metazoa > Arthropoda > Insecta > Hymenoptera > Megastigmidae > Megastigmus > Megastigmus stigmatizans. Next base: position 7,049 of record UELV01176305.1, on the reverse strand, counting down.
GAGCCGTCGCGGTAATTAATAGGTTATTATATAAATGATCTTAATGTAGAAGAATTATCTCCTTCTCCTATTATATTAAAATGTTACCGCTCGTCGTTCGTCATCATATGGTATATATAGTGTTTCATATATATACCTATTGAGTACCCTTCTGGTGTGTAACTATAATAATGGTGAATTGATTTTTTATGGTGTTTATATTTTTTATGGTGTTTTCATTTTTACGGTGTTTTTATTTTTTATGGTGCCTTCATTTTTTACGGTGTCTTTATTTTTTATGGCGCTTTCATTTTTATGGTGTTTTCATATTACAATATTCTATTTAAAATTATTATTTTTTGCAAAATGTCATGGCAACTGTTACAGATATTTATATTATTGCTCTTATTTAATTTACAAGGTTATCAATAAACATCGTTAATAAATTCATATTTGACATCGTTACACATTGTCTCCCTTTTGAGCACATTTATGCTTATATACAGGCTGTTAATAAACAGAATATCACACTCTACTGAATCGGATAGAGCGTAAAATTCTAAGCAAAAGATCACTAAGAAATTTTTCGATGCGACCAATAATTACTGAGTAATCGTCTATTGAAAATCAGTCAAGCGGGCCAATCAGCGTAGAGCCATAGCGGCAAGGCGGACGGAGTGGGGAGACCCGTCTAACACTTCCCCGCCGCCGCCGGCCGCTTGCCGCTATGGCCCTACGCTGATTGGCCCGCTTGACTGATTTTCAATCGACGATTACTCAGTAATTATTGGTCGCTTCGAAAAAGTTCTTAGTGATCTTTTACTTAGAATTTTGCGCTCTATCCGATTCGGTAGAGTGTGATATTCTGTTTATTAACAGCCTGTATAAGCATACTCTTTTATAGCTGTAAGTTAGTTGGAAACAGAACGGTACAGAGCAAACATGAATTTTAAAGAACAGTCTGTCAAGCTACCTGTAGTGCATTTTGACACCATTGCAGATCATGAAAAAAAAGTTAAACGACATGGAGAATTATTTCCAGATAGTATACGTGCAGTCATTTGTGGTCCATCAAATTGCGGTAAAACTAATAGTTTGTTGGCACTTATAACGCATCCTAATGGGCTCAGATTTGAAAATGTGTATGTTTACTACAAGTCGTTAAACCAACCAAAATATAAATATCTTGAAAATCTCTTGAAACCAATAAGTGGCATAGAATATTTCCCCTTTAGCGATCATGATGCTGTAGTGGCACCAGATAATGTACTTCCAAACTCTCTCATGATTTTTGACGATATAGCTTGCGAGAAACAAGGCAATGTTAAAGCATTCTTTTGCATGGGTTGACATAAAAATGTTGACTGTTTTTATCTTTGCCAATCATACGCTCACGTTCCAAAATATCTTGTAAGATAATGTAAATTTGTTAATGATATTCCGTCAAGATGATGATAATCTAAAGCATATATACGGTGATCATGTAAATTCAGACATGAGTTTTCCACAATTTCTAGAATTATGTTCAAAATGTTGGAATGATGATAAGCGTGGGTTTATAGTGATTGACAAAGATCGACAAATAAACAATGGTCGATATGGTAAAGGTTATAAATGTGTCAAATTTTGTGTAAAAATGACAGTATGCCTTACGTAGTTGAAGTCTTAACATGGCCTCCAATCAGCGAGAACAAAATATATTACGTCAGCTAATAAAATCTCGAGAAGCGATTAGACGGAAATATAAATTTTTAAAAAGTGGTAGGATTGAAACTGAAAAAATATCAGATGAAACATTCAAACCAATAGTAGATCCGCTTAAAGAATTGGTGAGTGTAGCACACAAAAAACCGAACATTAAAAACGAATTGAAATCTAAAATATCAAAAGGTGAAATCGCTGAGTATTCGGATTTCGATTCTCTTGAATCTATACAGGCTGATGATACTTTCATTAACGACACGTTTGATGTAACTGTTTTACCTCTAGATACTTCAGCGTTTGATACAGTTGAAAGTGGTGAAGAAAGTGGTAATGAAAATGTACACCCTAAAGAAAATGTGCTTGTTAACAAGTATTTAGATATACTTAAACAAAACCGAAAATCATATCTTGATTCTGTGTATGGTGTTCGCAAGGATAATAAAACGTTAATGATTGGAAACTCACCAATATATTTTAAAAACGATTATATTAATGTCAAGAACGTTCAATATCAACAAACTGAGGGGTTGTTGGAATTACTTTTTAGGAAACAGTCTAACCAAAAGATTGTACAACCCAATGATCTTTTGAGCTATCGAAATATAATTGAAGCTTCGAGTGCTCATAAGGAGCATTATGATATAACTGCACCTATTCGTATGATGAGAAATAAAAAATTTACAAATATTATTTTACCTACGTTTTCAAAGAATGGAGAAGTTTTACCACGCTTCAAGATTGCAAGAAAAAATTTGTTATTAGATTATGTGTATTGGGATAATCCAAACGAGTTAGTTAACCTCCTTCGACTACTAATAGCTGAAAGGTCAGCAGGAAATCCAAGTCATAGTAATGAAATTCATTCTATTATTGAAGAACTACAGGAGTGCGGCCTTATATATTAAAACTTTTTAGCATTCGAGTCACTTTCATAATGAGCGTTGATGTGTTCGGACATAAACTAGGTAGAACCGAAGGTGATCATGGTCCTCCAGGTGTTGGATTTAGTCTTACCGTAGATGGTTCATTTGATTTAAAAAATAAACGATTATGCAATCTTGGTATTTCTACAGAACCGAGCGATGCTATTACTTTAGAGGTTCTGCAAAATTTGCTTCAAGCGGAAGTGGATAAAATATTTGTTATTATATCTGAGTTCAAAAATTATTTGAATAATCCAGATCCAAAGCAAGCACTTGAAAAGAAAGTAAGTAAGACGATGAAAAACGTTGAAGAATCAATAACAGATTTTGAATCGTTAGAAAAAAGCTTCAAGAAGACAAGATGTGAATTATTCACTGTCCTAACACGTAAGAATGATGGAACATCAGAAGTTAGTAGATAAACTGCACAAACCTGCTCGAAGAAATTATCAACAGCGCAGATTCAGTGTTCGTGGTATGGATGAAACTTGGCAAGCCGATCTTGTGGAGATGCAACCTTATGCTAAAGAGAATAAAGATTATAGATATATGCTCACAATAATAGATATATTCTCAAAGTATGCTTGGGCTGTACCAATTAAGCGGAAAACCGGTGAAAATGTCGCAACAGCCATGAAAGTAGTATTATGTAATGGTCATGTACCAAAGAATCTACATACTGACAGAGGCAAAGAATTCTACAACCCAAATTTTCAAAATCTTATGAAAAGTTTTAAAATCAATCTCTACTCCACGTATAGTAATTTAAAAGCATCTATTTGCGAACGTTTCAATCGTACATTAAAAAATAAGATGTGGATCCAGTTTAGTCTGCGCGGAAACTATAAGTGGCTCGACATTTTACCAGATTTGTTGATAGCGTATAATGATAGAAAACATCGAACCACGGGTATGAAGCCTAAAGATATTTCGATAACCAACGAAGCTCAAGTTAAGAACGCTTTTCTTACATATTCAAACCAGCGAAGAAAAATAAATTTCAAATTAATGATAAAGTACGAGTGAGTAAAGTAAAGCAAGTATTTGAAAAAGGCTACACTCCTAATTGGTCAACGGAAATATTTACAATAAGTAAAATAGCAGCTACAAATCCCAGAACTTAGCACCTAAAAGACTATCAAGACGAACCCATCGCTGGTGGCTTCTATGAGCAGGAACTTTTGAAGGCTAAATATCCAAATGTTTATCTTGTAGAAAAAGTTCTTAAGAAAAAATGGAATCAAATTTTTGTAAAATGGCTTTGTTTTAGCAATTCGCATAATAGTTGGATGAATACAAATAATTTATAATTAATGAAACAGAAAATATTGTATAAGTTCAAGTATGTAATTGTAAAATTGAAAAAGAATAAATATTTTTAAAAAGATTAAATAAGGATTTTTTTACTTGGCTGTGTGAAAGGTTGGTAATAAACACATTTTTTTTCTCCATAGTTTTTAGATTATATACATATATATATTTACATTGTATGCAAATGTATTTTTATTTATTCTAAACTAAATGACATATTATGGTTTCCTAAGTAAGTAAGCCAAAATTTCATTTTATTAGTAGCTTCACTTAGTTCATTAAAAAATCCCTCATCAGATTTGACCGCTTCTGAGATGCGTCCTGGTAGAAAGACTTGAAACTCTCCGTCGATCTCAGCCACAACCTTCAAACCATATCTGGTGTTTGCGTGACGAATACCTGTCACCATGTATTTTACCTCTTTCTCTAAAGAGTTATAGCTCCTTGTGGGCAAGTATGTTTCGCGAGAAATTTTGTTCAACATTGTTAAATCCATTTGAAAGAAGAAAATTTTTACAAGTTAATTTTAAAATCTTTTTATTTTTAGAGTATTTTAAAAAGTTAAATATATATATACCTCAACTGCTAGTTGTATTTTGGTTCTGGAAAAGTTATGCTTGATGGCTTGCTCGAGTACGTTTGCTTGCTGGCTCGACGAATGATGAAGTGAGCTCGGTTGAGCCATGGATCTGCTTATATTCTCGCTTCTCAGCTGCTCGGACTACCACCTCTCCATCTCTCCCCACTTCAGCTTCGATGCGCTGTTGTTCTGCGCATGATCGCCCCTCCATCACGACTATACCTTCGATATTCTCCGACTGTGGCTCCCTCTCCTCATCGTCGAATAACTTGTAGGTAACGTTTATCATCTTGAGCACTTAGATCAACTTTTCTTTGCTTTTCCGTTTGTATGACATGTAGGACAGAGCGGATATTGCATTGCTCTCTTACTAACGAACCTTTATCATAAAGACATTTTTTGTAATCATCGAATGATATGGTATTCTTCACGACTACTCCCTTAACACTCTTGGCCTTTTTAATTGGACTTCCATCCTGTATCTTAATACTGTACATTTTACTTCTTAGGCCAATGTATTCAGTAATAATTTGACCATTACACTCATCCTTCATTTTACCAACAACCTTCTTGTTCACTCGTGGTATATCGAATTGATTGTTTTCTGCATAGTCAGACGTATCAAATTCGTGAATATCCTGCTTCATTACCTCATACATATTAATATTACGTACTTCGTATACAAGATTATCTGTATCAGTGCATAGAAGTTTACTCTGATCTCCAACTCGATTCCTCATGTAGATTCCTCAAAATTTTTGAATTTGAGTATTTTGTTTCGTTCTTCGGGCAGCTGAATCTTACACTTGTTCAGACTCGCACAGTCTTCTATATGGTTACTCTGTTTGACGTCATCGTGGAAATAGTGATGGCAGCGGTCGCATATATAAGCTTTTGACCTATGTTTCGTATCCTGCGATCTTACTAGTCGAGATAAATCCTTTATCCAGACATAATGCCATTTCGGTAAGTATGCACGATCCATTCGAGTTGCTAATGGATCTTCTTGTTCTTCTCCTTCTTCTTCATCTTCGTCGACATAATAGTCCTGTATTAAAAGAAGATTAGCGTGATACAATTTTTTGAATGATGTCACATGGCAAGGAGACACACTATATTTTCCCCCATTTTTTTCAGTATATACAAATTTATGGATACATGATTCTGTTTCTCAAATTTAGTAATCTGTTTGGGTGTTACAGGAAATTCAATCCCCTCAAAATTCAGTTCCTCTTCAAATCTTTTATATGTGCTAGCATGGTATGCATTCTTAAGATCTGGATATAAAGCTGACAATACGGCTCATTTGAAGCATTTATTATCGTTATTTTGCACATTAATACATGCATGCTTCTTAGCAATTTGTTCTGGTAATTTAATATGTGAACTGCCTTTTATTGGATTGAATTTATTCATATTTATAGTTAAATTTAAAATTGAATGCAATTTCCAGCCAGAATCTTTCTCTTGAAATTCCTCCATATCTCGTTCTATTACTTCTTGTACATTGGTTATAAACTACTCTTGCAATTCTGTTGTCGAGCAAATAGCGACACTTTTAGTATTAAAATATTTTATTTCCACAGACTGTTCATTATTTTTCAAAAGGATATATTCAGCTGCAAGAACAGTATTTACTTTAAGCATAATGTGTTCTTGCAGAGATATGTCTATTTGTGATTTAAACACTGTGTATGCGTCCTCTAAAAATGCTTTGTAATCAATATGACCTAGATTGGTGATGACGCCTGATTGTATACGATTTTGAAACGCCGATTCAACATCATCCCAGCATACTTTTTTCTGCTGCTGCTGTAAGCCTTCAGCATCCACTGACACCCCATCACCTCGCTTTAAACTGTATTCGAGTTTGCGTAGAATACTTTGAAAATTTGCTAGCAGCGACTAATATTTACGTTTTTCTGCAGTGCTAGTTTCTGCTGAATATATATTGAAATTCAAGTTGGTTTTAGCATCTAAGGCTAAGTCCATCCACCTAGAAATATCATCGAGGCTTGCAAGATTATTTTCTGCATAGTGGTGTGCATTTTGTAGTAATTTTAGAGTATCTCCAAAATACTGTACTGGCAGCATGATTTTGCTTTTTTTTTCGCTTTCGAGAGTGAGAAGTCAGAGGAGAGTTGAGAGCTTTGGAGCTCTCAGAAGAGTGATCTCCACTCGAAGCTTTAGCCACCTTATATACTTAAAATGTATGTGGAGAGATGCGCGAGTTTCCAATGCGCAGCAAAAAAAGGCGGCGTATTGAAGAGTGGTGGAGGTGGTAAAAGATGTGTTAAAAGACTGATGCAGTAGTGCGCATGCATATTAGAGTATTAAGATGCAGCGGCACGTAAATGTAAAAGTGGTAGGGGAAATATAAAAGTATAGGAAGAGTAACAAGGCGAAAAGGTGTGTTAAAAGACTGCTGCGTATTAAGATGAAGCGGCACGAAAACGTAAAAGTGGTGGGGGAAATATAAAAGTATAGTATAAATATGGTAAATGATTTAAAAATAATTCATTTACATTCGAGATGGAGTACATATTAGACGT
>UELV01176300.1:0-27980 GCA_900490015.1 Megastigmus stigmatizans | reverse complement strand
TCTGTCTTTTTTAACATATAATATTTTTGAACGAGCTTTATCAAATCTTTATCTAAAATTAGAATTGTGCATATTTTTCGTAATATTACGGGACACAATAATAAGATTAAATTATTATTACTCAATTCGTTTGTAATATTTCAGGGTGACAGTGGCGGTCCTTTAGTTTCCGACGTAGTTTACGAAGGCGTTTCGATCAAGGTTTTAACAGGTGTTCAGGAAGCAACTACGACAGAATGTGCAACAGGTGTTCCTGATACGTTAGCAAATGTATACATGTATTTGGATTTTATTGATGAAGTTATTGAAAATACCCCCAAAGGATCCCATGCGGGATCATCCTCTCAAATGAGACCTCACATGGGACCCCATGAGGGATTATCATCTCAAATAACACCTCATATGGGACCCCATGAGGGATCATCATCTCAAATGAGACCCCACATGGGACCCCATGAGGGATCATCATCTCAAATGAGACCCCACATGGGATCCCGTGCGAGATCATCCTCCCAAATGAGACCCCACATGAGACCCGTTGCGGGATCATCCTCCCAAATGAGACCCCACATGGGACCCCATGCGAGATCATCCTCCCAAATTGCACCTCACATGAGATTTCATGCGGGAGCACCCTCCCAAATAAAACCGAGACCGATGCGGAAATATCCTCCCAAATGAGACTCCGTATGGGGTTCCATTGGAGACCACGCATGGGATCCCATATGGGCATTTGATATGGGATCCCCAACATCAATTCTCATTTTTGTTATAAAAATTAATTAGATTTAATCTGAATAATAAATAAATAAATGTAACAAAATAAAATTTTTTTAAAAGTTCGACCCTGCCAGGACTGAATTATCAGCCTCTTACCTTACCACTAACCAGAATAATATATCTAGCACACATAGGTAATTCTATACATATATATGAGTTATGTATAAATAGATGCACATACCAAATATAATTATTCAAGTAATATATCGTTAGTATAGAAACTAAGAATGAAATCAGCCTCTGACTACTATTTGTGGGATATATTGGTAGAATCTGTATCTATATACATATACTTGTATAGTTTCCTTATGTAAAGATGCAGGTAAACCTTCATATTATAAAATTATTATGAATTTTATTTTTTAATGGTTATAAATATTAAGCATGATTATAAAAATGTTTTAGTAATTCTCTAATTTCTTAAAATTAACTTACAACTTATTTATATATAAAGCAACCTCTATAATTTTACGCTAAGAATTAGTGTAAGCTCTGTAATTATTATAAAATTTCTGTAATTATTATAAATTGATATAATTTTTATTAAAGATAAATTAACAGTCAATTAGGTTGTGAGATCTGGTAGTAGGTTAACGTATACGTGTATGAGGTCACCGATATTTATTACAGGTATCATTATGAAAGTCGCATTTTTCTGGTTAGAATTCGTTTTTGCTATTAACTCAGAAACTGTTGGAGCTTGAGTGAATTGGAGAAAATTTTCAGGATTCCTAAGTTTTTAAATTAAAATAAATCGATAACTTTTATCCGGTTTGGATCTCAAAAATATCTTAGAAAGAAATTGTCCTCTAATGGGTTCAGCTTCGACAATTACTCGTTTTTTTAAAAGTTTTAAAATTTCATTAGACATAATCTCTTTTTCATCAACGGATAACTTATTATTAAGTACAGCTTTCGCTTGATAGGTTTTAGCCTTAAAGGGTATGTTATACCCTTAAATCCAGTTTAGGATTTTTTTGTTTGAGGTAACCTCTCTCCATTTATTTTTAAATAGTCTGACATGACCAGCTATAACGCTTACTGATTCAACTAATGCTTCTTGGGGTAGTTTTTCTTATTCGTCACTCTGTATGCACTGTAGTACCGCCTGTGTTGTTTATCGATTTGTCGCTGAGATCTGTGACTTTTGCCTGAGCGTGTCCCTCAAGTTTTTTTAGATCTTTTACCTTCTGAATTTTTAGTTCGTCCGCTGATTGCTCATTGCTCTTTGCAGCTTTTAATTCTTCTGTCAATTTATTATCAAAGAGAAACTCGTCTGTAGACGTCGATTTCAAAGTCTCTTTCATAGATGTCTTGATATTCACTGAACTATTCTTCGACAGGGAGCGATGTAAGGAAGATTGTCTGATGCAGCAGCACAAAATTCTTGAAGAGAAGAGAACTCAGCTTCGTTAGCGAGAAAAAAGCGCAGCGGGTTCTTCTCTCCCCGCCGTGATGGAACAGCAGCGACAGCAGCACCAAAAACTCTCGGGGCTCATTTATAGAGTTTCTTTAATTGGCAGTGGCGTTTCTGTATGCGGGAGGCTTCCCATTTCTGTCCACCGCGGTCCCTCATTACCGTTAATTTCAATTATCACCGTGGCTATAAGCACTACTGGCGCGTCATCCAAAAATATGCACACCTATGCACAATCAGCGGGATGTCTTTTTCAAGTTTCGCAAAACGACCGTAAGATGAGCTCGCCGCTGCTCCTAAACGAGAAAAAGTGAGAAATCTGCTTGCGGTGCGTTAAATTATTCCTTGTTTGAAGGTATTTATGTCTTTCTTTGAAAACTTTCAATTTTTTGTGTGAAATTTAATTTTATCAGTTTAAAAGAAAAACTAGTAAAAGCTGATTTTTGTATTGCGAAGGTTTGAATGTTGCATCAATTACGAATTTTCATTTTCAAAATATAAAGAATATTTGGTTTTAATGATCGATTTTTGTTACGTCATCGTCATTACTTACACATTTCTTTACTTTATAATTCATAATAACAGTATTGTAATAATTTTATAGCCATTTTTAAAGACCCTTTCACGGAAATTTTATAACAATTTTAAAAACTAATTTTAAAAAAACGTGCATTTCTATAATGATTTATGTATACAAATTAATGACATTGAATAATAAAATTATAATGGATTTTTAACGCTTATTTAATATTCATGTTGATTAATCTGATGCAGTGTGGGTTTATTACACGAGTTTGGGTCACAGTTTTTGATGTAACTGTAAAATGTGTTTTCTGACAGAAAATGATTAAATCAGCTATTCGTCATTTATACCCATGTGCTCATTAAGCTTTACAGCGATATTAATTGAACTTTCTATAAATAGTATTACATTTTATCGGGCAATCTGTCAGGAAGGCCCGTGAGAATGAGCCACTATTAACTAAATTCGTGATTAAATCTTTGAATTTCTCATACAATTATGTGAAAAATTCTCAATCTCTGAAATTTTCCATTCACTACGATTATAGTTATTCGCTTGTTTTTCGATAATTTGTGAGACTCCGAAAGAGTGACCGCTGCCAATTAAAAGATAATCACGATTTTAAACTCACCATTATAATGACCAGTACTACTGCAAGTAAGACGATAAATAACAAGCGGTGAAAATAGAAGAATGCAGAGTGTGTCCATATAAAGCCGAGCGGTGGTGGAGCGTCGCGGAAATGACTGGAACTACAAAAAGCGCAACAGGTGTTCGCCACGCGGACGCATCAACACATGCGTCTGCTGTGGCTGCAGTCTGGTATTCGAAGCTCGTAAACGTGCGCGCGAATGCATAATAATAAGAAAAGGAAATTTTTCATATAACAGGCGATTACTTGTCGATTAATTTTGACGATGCAGCCGCGCGGAGGGCATAAAAACTTATATCCAACGATCGCTGACATGAATTTTTATACCACAAGCAGCAGAACCTCGGCGCGCTTAAAATTCCGGGCGTACTCGCGACTGTTGACTTTCGGCCTTCTCTCGCGGGGTACCGAAAATCGAAGCGAGATGCATGCGGGACAATCAATTAAGGTATAAGGCCGATATGGCTTTAGCATAATTGGGTGATTTTTTATATGGTCGACTACACTCTGTGTGGCCGCGCGGCCAGCCTCGAATAATTAAATATACGTATATACATGTGCACTCGTGTGCAGCCCTACAATGAGTCTTCGATATACGAAATCCAGCAGGACGTTATTAATTGAGATGATCCGCGAAGAAAAGAGTATGAGGTTTCTCTCTTTTTTTTTCGGTGGGTAAGCGACGAGGAGTGAATAATATCGAGAAAAGTGGATGTTGGTTACACGGTGGTTATACTGATGTTTAGTCAAACGTCATCCTGGGGGATTATAATTGAAAAATCAAATAAATTTTATTCCAAAATAAATAAAATATTTCTTATGCGCTTTATTAATTAATAGCTTGATCAATTTTCAAATGGAAAATATGACTCACTCTAATTTCGCGTCGATTAATTATTATTTGACAATGAAAACCAATTTTTGTGTTAAAATCAGACTCAGTAACAGCTAAAACATTCAAATAATTAGAATTTTTAGTGATCTGCAGTTAACTAAAATACCAAAATACCTAATTACAAAAAAACCTAACTACAAACTTTATTTTTTCGTGATAAAGCTATTTCTGTACGAGAAAGCAAATTTATGCTATAGCGTTTGTTTACCTTAAGCAAGCAATGCAGGGGGCAAGTGTGTATAAGCGAACATTGCTGCTTCATTCGGTGATGATGAGTCGGAGATGCCACTCCGCGACGTGAAATGATTACCAGACGTGCATCAATGTCGTCCTCTCTACACTTCTGCCTTGTTGGATTCTCGAATTCACTCGCTCACGCTTAACATTGCGCAATACGTACCCGTCATGAAAATCTCGACGCAGTCATACATTTACTTAGACCACGGCCTTTATTACTCTAGAGAAGTTTTCGTTTTCCTGTGAAAGCAGCCGTTTGATTGTTTGGAGATTTATAGATTTTTGTGGGCAGTTACTTAGAAGTTACACTGTTGCGTGTTCGAATTAGTATTGATACACTTGTAGAATTGAAATTGTAAGAAGTATTCGACAGCAAGTATTATAATATTTTATTAAAATAAGTGTAAGCGTATTCAAGGTATTTATATTTTTAAACTTCTGGCACACATTGACCATCTCGACAGTACTGAAAATGAAAATGAAATAAAGTTATTGATTTTACAAATATTTTATGTATAGAATGTATAGAATTATTATAGCGATTCTGTAATAGTACGAACCAGATTTGGTCCACAAAAAGATCCTTCTGCTGCCGGGCCATCGGTGTCACAAATTTTACTATCCAATCGGAAGCAAGATAGTACATTACATACTCTGCGGCCATTCTATAGAATATTATTACATATTTTCTTATTACATTGTCACATTTTTAAGAATAAACACAGCTTAGTCGAGCAACACTTACAGCACAAGGTACACTATAACCAGCTCGGGCGCATTGTTCGAAAACATTCAACAATTTCCCCGGCAAAATTCTTTTAGCCGGCGAACCTGGGTTGGGTTTGTTCCTCAAACAATCAGCGTCACTAGTCCTGAAAATGTACGTAGTTTGTATATCTGGAATAATTAAATTATTAAGTGTTCAAACTTACAAGGAAAATTTCTGCAAAATATCCTTGCTGCACTGAGACCAGAGGAAATTATTCTCGCTTATGCTTGCGGAGTGCGTCATAATATTACCGGCACCTGTTGAACAGCGCGCAGCCTCACCTTCTCCATCGTGGGGTACGTTCAATCTTAAAATTAAAATTGTCTTATGGAATCATTCATTATAAATAACGCTTAATATTGGAAAATTAAAAGAAAGATTATGATTATTGATTTTATTACAAGTGAGCGATTTCGTGAGTAGCGGCGATTATTCCTTTGAATCCTCCATTGTCTTCGATGATTGCAGTATTTAAATGTGAACTGCAAGCTTTGCCAAGTAAAGAGAGTCCTGAAAAGTATAATAAAAATTAATTAATCTCCTAGTAAAATGTGTGAAAGTTTAAACAAGAGTTTTTGTGTTGTACGTACCAACGATGTCAGAGTAGCAAATGTTTGTACTGCTCATTGAGCAAAGATCTTCCCTAATTTATTAACAATTAAACATATAGTGTAAATACCAAAGAAATATTTAAATCCATTTATAGATATTTATATAACGTTTAATCTTTCGTCTACTTACGTAGTCATTGTAACAGGGATATCATAATTATTTATTTTCCTTTCGTACAAAAAATATTTGCCAGCTTCGAAGAGTACCTTATTTGCAACTACATGTCCTCTATTGTTTTTACTTTCTTGTACGTAGTACAGAGCATTTGGATCCTATTTTCAATTAATATTTTATAAGAATAAAACTAACATGAAATAAAATAAAAATGCTTAAATATACTTAAACACTTACTTTAGCTATTATTATTCCAGCAATATTAATATAAACTAGTGGGGAAGTGATTAATCTGTAACGTAAATCGACGCCATTCCAAAAACTAGTAACGTATTTGAGAGTACTTTTAACATTCTCTCCAAGTTTCCTAAAATTATATTATAAATGTATAATTATATCTGTAATTTTACTCTTAAAACGTTAACGAGTATTTTATTTATTTACTTGTACAGCCCGTAATCGACTACTACTAATATTTCCAAGTAAAGCATGTCCTTTTCAGCCTATGGATTTAATAAAAATGTTATAGTTTACGAGTAATGTTTCAGTAAAAAGTGAATGAAATAAAAATACTGGCTTTTAAAGGTGAAAGGTCAGTGTTGCTGCTTGTAATTGATGCTGCTTCTTCCCTTGAATCTTGGCTTATTAAACCAGCATCGTATAAAGCCTTGAAATTATTAAAAATGTATGATATTTTATTATCAAGAAAAAGATTCTGCATGGTTTATATTTAAAATTTTCCTTACCTCTGTAATTTGACTTAAATAAGGTTTTTTAGAATCTTTTAGATTTGATTCTATAAACCATACTGGAGTATTTTGACCAGCAAAAAATTTATGAAATTCATTTTCATTGACAGGTAAAGACTGCAACTAATATAAAAAAAAAATAAATGATGAAAAGAGAGTGAATTGTGAATTTTGGTGAAATAAACACGTTAATAAAAATATCTTACTTCACTGCTGTAGATAGTTGTGATGAACGATAGAATATAAATTACTGTTAAAAAATATTTATCCATTTTTTTCTTCTAATAATGAAATGAAATAAAATGAAGTTTACTATTTAGATCTACAGTATTGCTGAATATTTTTCTTGCTCTACCACGAAGAAACTAAAACTTTCAAATTTCTTATGTTATCCATGTATCGCGTACAATTGAGTGGGTGAACATCAGCTGTTCTAATACGAATATATTTGAAGAAAAATACCTATTCATGCATGTTGTATAATATTTACATTTACGTAAAGTTATTCTAGAAGCTTCTGTTTTAAGATAAAGGTTTATTAAGAGAACAACCATTTTAGTTTTAACTTTGCCTGTAAGTATTAAACTTAATCAATTAGCGCATTATTATATTATATACAGATAAATCGTTTCATTTACTTTGAAGGATACATATAATATATTTGTAATGAAATATCTAGACAACTTAAAAAATAAAAATTGTAGCTTTGACAACTAATAGATAAATGCTGCTGGCGCTAATTCAAATGCTTATAAGTACTTAACTATCAACTCATAAATCTACGCTAATTTTATTATACTCATAAGCCAACATGAATACTTACCTCAATTTATTCATACCGTTCTTTCTTATCTTATAACAAAGAGTGCAAGCTGTATAGCAGAAAAAGTTTTCGAGACTTATGCCAATAACCTATAGTTTCATTTTATAGTCATACAATATATATTTTGCTATACTCGGAACTTATTTACTAATGTTAATAATTGTAAATATACCGTCAATCATAATTTGCTTAGTAATGTTATAATCGGGTTAATAATGTTCTCCGAAGATAAGCAGCTTATGTCGTTGTTATATGAATCTACCAATTCAATAATTCAATATTCACTTTATCAACTTTCAGATTCTTTCATTTTCTAGATAAAAAGCGCAATTTCATTAAAATCACGCGAACCCGTCGCTCTAATCAAATTACCAAGCGAAGCGACGAAGATCGCTCCATCATCCTCGAAAATGCCTCAGTAATTACGTGTTATGATTTCGGCGCGGCGCGGCGTCGTGCAGGTTTCCGCGCTTTCAATCAAGCCGCGAAAAAAGAAGAATAATTCACGCGTGCACGGGGCATCGCGTTCACGAGGCAGCGCGCGCCACACTCGTCCCTCCGCAAACGGGAAAAACATAGTAAGCGCGCGAATTCTATACAAACTTAATTCTCCCGCGGTTGCCGAGCGTTAAACACTATTATACGTCATTTCGGACTCACTCCCCGGCGAGAATTTCATCACGCTGATTCATTTGCCCCATCCTCTCTCGTTGCACTCTCTCTCTCTCTCTCTCCCCACCCGCTGAAATCTCAGGTTTCACGGGCTTATACGCGAGCGCGCTGCGTGCGCATAGCGTAATAAATACGCCTGCATAGTGCGAATTCGCGTGCGCACGCGCGCATATTCATATACATAAATAAGTTGGAGCGCGCGCGCAAGTGTGTCCGCGTGTGAGAGCGAATAAATAAATGGAATATGCCGGGGCACCGCGCAGCGCGCGCTCGACCATCGTGGCACCCGTAAGTCACGCTAATTTACATCGTGTGCGGGAGGCTACTCTCTATCTCGCTTCCTCTCTCACTCGTGTCGTGCTCTCGAATTCATAGTGAGAGAGTGAGAAAGATAGAGAGAGAGAGGGGGAAGGGGAATAACAGGGCGCATCGCGAACGAGCACCAATTGAGAAAATTGAATTTATAATTTCTGCAATAAAGTTTACCCGGGATACGGTGCGTATGAGTCGAGCTTACGGGATTTATGCGCTTTTGATTGTGAAATGCGAATTATTTAAGGTTTTGCGATAATTTAAGTGTTCAGGGCTTCTTCTCCATCCTTTCTTATTTTTTGTAAAGCGTCCGTATATGGTTTTATAATGTATTATAGTTCGGGAATCGAAATATGCGCGCGCGAAGAAATAGTGAGGGTAATTAGAGCGGCGGAATAAATTTTCTGCTGCAAGCTCGAAATTTCTGTTTACTTATAGATTTACGGAGAGCTTTGGTATAAATATTCTGCGAGATTATATGACCTTGAATTTGTAAGCAGAAGTCGAATGAATAATCCAAGGGTTCAGAGGCGACTTGGGAAATTATTTGTGACAATAGTATTGTGTTTGGTTTTTAAGTTTGACATGTAACGTCAAAAATTCGTATCCACTAATAGCAATATCGAATCACTTTAGAGAAAAAAACAGGTAATAAATCGAAATGACAATTATTGCTAAGAGGATGCGCAATTCAGGTAGCTGACGTTGAAGGAAAAAATCGACTGAGTCTGCACGCGTAAGCCTATTCTCTTTCTCTCTGTTATTGCTCCTGAAACTGCCTTTGTCTCGTTAAGACTGGTCTCCGAAAGGGGAGCCGCCGTTGAAGACGTGGACGCTGCACACGCAACAGTGTAATTGTAATGTTTCCCGGATCTCATTTGCCGACATTCAGTCGTTTGTTATATTCGCTCCCATTCGTTCTTGTTCTATACGGTGGTGCAGGATCCTAGTCTCTTTCTTGCTCTGCCTCGTAATTCACGCGCCCGCCCCAACAACAATCACTTCATCTGCGCATTCATCCGACGCGTGGGTGCAAAGCCTCTTCAAACGATTGCTTGCCGAGCCTTCTAGCTTTCTTGTTGTCTCGTTGTTCTCTACTGTCATTTTGCTCGAGGTTGAGTTCTTCGAGCTTCTTTTGTGCGGTGCTTCCTTTCTTTATACGTTGGGGTGGAAATCGATGATTGGTTGATGTGTCGATGGCCATGCTACGGTTTTCATTTTCCTCGATGAGCTTATATTCTTTGCATAATTATATGTTCGTTAACACATTGTTATTTATTTTTTAATGTTGTATTTTTTATACACCAACGACTTAATCCCCTAATTGAACAAAAACTGATTTCAACCATCCTGCGTATAAAGACGAGTTATCTCATCAAAAACATACGGATTATCTAAATAGCGCGTACAAGAGTTAAAACGGATTAAGACGAACATTTCATAACAACCGCAAAAAGAAGAAAACCATTAGAGCAGGATTACGCGCAAAAACCGAAAGCGCGTAAAACTCGTGATGCGTGCGCCAACCGTATTACGCTCCCACTATATAAAGAAGGGAAGAAAAACATTGCACACATATAGACCCGTATAATGTACTCGCGGGCGGTAGTACCGCCTATTCTAGGGCGGGCACGCACATGCGCGTAAAAAGAACGCGCGCGGTACCGCATCCCGAACGACGCACGCGCTCGCAATTATCCGCGTCATTACCACTATGAATATTCATGGTGGTCTCTCTCCCGCCACCGCCGACGCGCTGTTAAATTACAATACTGCGAGCAGGAGAGGGCGGAAACAAGTGGCGCTTGGGTGGGCGGTTTTATTGAAGATCCGTGTGTATATAGGCTCTTATCGCGTATATATATTCTTTTAGATGTGGTCTGTTCGATTCATCGCTCGCTGCTGGAGGATTTAGGGAGCCGATGATCGTGCGCGATTGGTCTTGATCATTTTGTTTGCCTTAATTGTGTGGGACTTTTTCGCTTTTATATATCAGGGCTGTAGTGATTGAGCAGCTGATGTTTCTTTTTTTTTGGTTACTAGGGCAGAGGGACGATCGTTGTAAACGGTTCGTTATAAAGAGCAATTGAAAATCGACATCTCATTTAATTGTTGATGGTGATAGTATGAAGAAGTAATTGGTGGCAAATGATTCGTTTATGTATAGTTGTCAAAGTTAATCAATTTAAAATTAGAATTATAGTTTATGAAGGTTTATGTGCTTCCTAAGTAAATTCATAGTTCCGTGTTATAAAGTCGTATCACCCATCATCGAAAAAACTGTATTTAAATTTCTACCATAAGTTATAGAAAATATAATAGATAAAAAAATGTACAAATTCTATTTACAGAATAAAAATTGAGGTCGTCTACAAAATTAAATAATGATTAAATTAATGGTTATATGTTCGAGGTTGTATGGTTCCTCAAAGATGAGCATTGCCTATATAAGTGTGCCAAAAGTTAATGATCCAATGAAGGTTTAGTCAAAAACGTTCTCGAAGCTTCGATATTCCGATGAAGGCTTGCCGATAGTTTTGGCACCATCCATAATAAATGCTTTTCCTCAAACACTAAATCCACATCATTACGAGCCACGAAGCAATTAAGTACAACCACATAGGGTGTCGCGGCCGCATCTCTCGCGGTAAACCAAACAAAAATTCCCCTTACTCAAAAACTCGCAAACACCGCGAGCAATATTTCACTCGAACTCCCTGCATATACACACACGCTGGCCGTGCAAAACCGGCAAAGAAGTTGCGCGCATATTAAACACACACTGCAGGCGCACACCGCAAGTCTCTCTCACTCTCTTTCTCGCTCTCTCTCCCACGACATTCCAATCCTCCGTATTAGAGACTCCCACGACGATAAATCTCGATCTCATTTGCGCGCGGACATAAATTTTAGCGCTGGATATTGCGTATACGTATATACCCGGAGACCCTAATCTTATCAACTTTGACGAGGACGCGTCGCGTACGTGCACAGTCGGCACAAAGGCATACCACTTGGCGTAAAAGAGAGAGAGAGGATCAGTCTTGGGGCGCGAGAGTATAGCCTTTTTAAACTGTCCGGGAATAGATGCGTGGGCGTCTCGCGTCGTCTTGCACACGTGTGCACCCACGCGCTCGCGTGTATGCGTGAACACGGAGCGAGGAGTGCGCGCGGCTCATCAAGCGGCCAGGAATTTCGTCGTCTCTTTTTGCTTTGTCCTTTTTTCCCTCTCCCCCTCCACCTTTCGCGGGTGTGCTAATGAGTTTTGCTGGCTTGTGTGTGTGTGTGTGTGTGTGTGTGTGGCGTTCGAGTGAAGACGCGCGACAAGCGATTTGTGAGTTACAGCGCCAGTGTGTGTGTGTGTTTGTGTGTATTTCAGAGGGATTTGCGGAGCGATAAGTGGAGTGGCGCTTGGTGACAAATGCGTTTTGGATTGGGCATTAGTCGTCGTTTATCGCTTGATTTATCGTGGCCGCGGCTTGAATTTCGATGATGTGCTTCGAGGGATGTCTGTTTAGAGAGAAAAAGAGAGAGAGGACTTCTCCTTTTTATCATGCCGTTTGAGGTTTTTAATTAGCTACCAATGCACTTTTGGATTTATTTTTTCTAACAAATTCAGAAATCACGCATCCAAAGATCGGGGGATGTTAATTGCACGATATCACCTAATAGAAAGTGCAAAAATAACATCCTTCAATTCAATTCTGTCAGTTGTAGGGATAGCTCGTATAACCTCCCGAGATATGAGAGAAAATGTCTGTATATCGAGGCAGACTCGGGACACAATGCCGCGCGAAAGCCAATAAACGTTGGAGCTGCGCGCGCGAAGCCGTACACACGCGTAAAATTAATTGGCGGCCTAGGGTCGCCTCGAGAACCCGGCGATATTTCACGCCTTCGAATAGGTCACCATCTCCCCGAGACGTTGGATTATTGTGGAATACCTCCACTTGTATATATATATAAGCAAACGGGGACCACCTGTGTCGCGGCGAGTCTGCCTAACAATGTGTCCTGTTGCACGCAAGAGAGCGAGGAGGGAGAGAGACCGCGTCACCCGCACAAATTCTCTCTCCGCATAAATGATGAATGACGACTACGACGTCGAGGAAGTGTGCATATGCGCGCGTATGGCCCTTGCCATACGGTACGTGCATATGCACATGCATCGCGAGCTTATACGGCCGATTCAATGTTGCCTCTTTTTGAAAGCCTGCGTGTATATACACTGCACGTGGTTTCGTAAAAATTCGGAATTCATGGGTATACAAAAGCTGAGGACTTTGGAATTATGAGCGTTCGGTATGTTTATTCTGGATGGATTTTATTGATATGTTGTAAACTGCTACAAATATCTAAAAGATTTCGTGCTAATGCAATAATGTGTAAAAATTTTAAAAATAAATTTTAAAAATGTGTAATAATGTGTAAAATATCTCACATAAATGTCACTCTTTACTAAGGTGATTATATTTTTCACTATTCAGAATAGTTGGTATCAAACTTATCCAAAAAATTAAATATTTATTTACTTTTGATAGCTTCACTTTCACTGCATATTTACAGATTTACATGCGAAGTAATATGAAAAATAAGCCAGTATGCTATTCCTTATATCAACTAAGTTATAGGCTCTATTACTGAAATAACATACCGAAGAACAGCGAAACCGACGTTTGATATATTTGAGAATGAATTGTCTCTAGGTGCGCGTGGAAAAATAAGCGATATAAATCAATTGTGGCGTGTCATCGTGCTGGAACAATTATAATTTTTGAAGAGCGAAAGGAGTCTATTGTAGCGAGAGCGAGGCCACTGATGCATTGTAATTATGCCGAATTGAATCGGTCGCCCACGCTTGCTGAGGGTCGTGGAATACACGATGCAACCGAAGCGATTATTAAGAGACTTTACTAAGAAAACCATTCATGTCGAAATAATGCCGCCAATGAATTGATTATGTTAAAAGACTTAAATTGTTTACTTGGGTTGTGATCGACTCTACTTAATACGTGGAAGTAGAAACAGATGAATACAGCAAGACGTAGATTTCGCACAACTTTTATCAACGCATGCAGTCTCGTGAAGAAAAGTCACAAATTTTCCCGCAGTGCGAATTTCACAGCGTATTTCACAAGCTCGAGTACTGTAAACAATTAGCATGAGCACAAAATCACGCCATTCCAGATACAATAATAATATACCTTATTCAGCGTACCCAACGAAAGGAGAGCCCCCCAGCAAAATTAAATATACCGTTTTCTTCGCTTCCAAAAAGAGAGAAAAAAAGAAGGGAATACTTACTGCTCCGTAATAAACAATGTCACTCGGGGGCAGCATCACGGGTATATGCCCACACGTCGCAATAGCCTACATACACAAACTCGTTGCGGCGGCGGCGGCGGCGGCGGCGGCGGCGGCGGCGGCGGCGGCGGCGGCACAATAAAAACGTCGGTCTCGACCAAAGCACATGAGGAAAGAAAGAGAAAGAGGGAGAGAGCAAAAAGGAGTGCGCGCCACAGCCGACAAACCGTTAACGAGTGAACGATCGCAGCGTCGTTTATTGTTATGCATATGTCCCGAAACACACATATATCCGACTTTTATGATCGGCAATCCTCGCTCGATGCTTTTTGCCAAAAAGTCCATACCCACACTTTCAATTCGTTTAAACATATATATATTATATTATGTGTATGTGTATACATGTATATATATATATACGGAGCGTCTGCAGGAGTGCGGGTCGCCTCGTCATTGCTCGAGCCGCGCGGAGCTCCGCAGAATTTATTGGGCCTCGTCGGCCGCTCTGCTGCGCTACAGTAGTCGCGTCATCCTTGCTTTTACGATAAAGTAATTGCCCGATAATTATTTTGGCCGCGCTTTTTGCGCTCGCTCCTGTGCCTCCGCTCCTGCGTTACATACACTTCGTAATATGTGGATGTACGTGGTAAGGGGCAGAGAGCGAGATAGAGCGAGAGACAGAGAGAGAGGGGGGGAGGGAGAAAAAAGGATTGCGGAGGGGGAGGGTGGCTTTTACGGTGCGTAAACGACCGGCGCCGCGTCCGCGACGGCTGAAAAAACGCTAATGCGGCTGATGGCCGCTTGTATGCCGTGTACTATATACGTGATTCGAGCGGAACGATTATACGTATACAGTGTGTGTGTGTGTGTGTGTGTGTGTGCACGCGCGTGTGTGAGTCGGCGGGTCTTGAATTTTTGCAAGTTGAAAGGTTATATATGGTCTTTAATGCGGTGATTTTATGCCTTTTTGAGCCATCGCGTGCTGTTTTTGTTGTGGACGGCAAGCGGAAAATCTTCTTTGTGAAAACGCTTTAGGAAAATAAAAGCTTAGGTTGGTTAATGAACGAGCCGGATGTGGAATCCAAAGTTTAATGAACTTTGACTTTTGACGTTTTGTAAAGTATAGATGATTTCTAAATGGGACTGTAATTAACTTATAAACAAATTAACGAAACTTGTGATGTAGATCGATTTTATAGGAAATGTATGTATTGAATTTAATAGTTGGATTGTTAAAATAAATGCTTAGTTGCGAAATTGAGAAAATCTTTGTGCTTAGGCAAATCTCGATAAAGTACCATCTATTTAGGAATATTTTTAAAAATATCTAAGTACGCTCTCTAGCTTTTCACAAAATTGTTATTTATAGAGACATTAATTACTTACACTAAAATTAAAAAGTTACAATAATATGCATGCGTAAAATGATCCGTTCATTAATCTCACTTTTTAGTATGTTATTTGTAAACGTCCGTCCATACAATTTACCGTCTTTCAAATTATTCTAATAATTGTTAATTTTGTCGCAACGTTCAATCTGTTTTTCACGAGACTTTAAACTGCACTTGCGTCACAGTTCGCGCTGCAAGACGTAACTGCACTCTCCCAGAGCGAAAAAGTCTTCGTCAATTTTCGGCAAAATTAAAATCCGCCTTCAACGGCGTGGTCGTACCCGAAAAAGCGTGTTCTGCTCTCCGGGAGAGAGTCTGGACGCTAAAAAAGTGGCCGACGCGCCATGCGAATTAATACTAATACACCTGACAATCTCTTCCGGCGATAAGGACAAATGACCGGGCGTGTACCTTTATAACGGTTCGCACCGACTCTCCGCGTAAGAGTGTTTTTGTATATACGTACGTGTGCGCGTGTGTGTGTACAGGTACTGGTGGAACACTGGCATATATGGGTGCCGAAAGCGATGTAGCTGATACGAATTTTCGCGAGGCTCGAGTTATCTGAGCGCCCGATCGACCTCAACTCTTTCTTCTTTTCGGCATGACGAGGATGCGTTGTATAAAGTTGACCGCGGCCGGCTGACCACCAGCCGATGTATAAATTGCCGCTTCGGCTCCGCTCTGTTATCCCGAGGAGCTATCGCTCAACCTGCGCCCTGATTTTTCTTCTCTATCTCTCTTCTCCCCGAAGTCTGTGGGATCGTTGAGATCTTTCCAAAGGAAATAGATCGACTTGAGTTTTAATTGACATGTATTTCTGCGTTGCCTATAATGATATTCTATTGAATAGTTTTGAATTGAATGCTGTTTCTCATCAATTTTGCATCAAATGTGTTGACTTATAAATATTAGTTATAAAGTAAACTATACTAATTATATTATACAGTTAATTATATAATTAATTATAACGAATTATTATATTTATATATTGACTTTAATAATTAATATTTAAAACTTCAAGTTTTAGAAAATTATATGGATTTCCAAAAATATTTAGAATAAATTCTAAAGAAAATGAATTCACGTCAACAAGAAAAGCAGGAAGGAAAGTCTTATACCTCTATAACATTTTCCATGCGAATGCAATATTATTTCTGGAACAAATACAGATATACAAATACGAAATTGATTTAGTAAACTGGTTCATTGGCTCCTTGTACTCGCCCGTGTCGCTAATCAAGATAAAAAAAGAGCTTAATCCTCAACGAAAATCTCGCGGACCAATGATTTACGTCTCTGCGCAAAGAATGACTTCGCCAGCCTCTCTCTCTCTCTTCCATATACGCGTCGATCTCGGTGCTGGCGTCGTCGTAGAAAGAGGCCCGACGACGTAAATCGCTTATATATTTATATATTTCCGCGAAACTCGGGCAGCGCATCTCAACCATGGGATATATAGTTCGTGCGAGAGCATAAGAAGGGGGGAGTGAGAGAGAGAGAGAGAGAGAGAGAGAGAGAGAGAGAGAGAGAGAGAGAGAGAGCGAGGAAAATAAAGAACGACAGGCGCAGGCGCAAGCAGCCCGTTATTTTGGAGGCTAGAGAGGCAGCGTCGGTGCATCAGCGAGAGCTGAGCGCGTAATATCGCGTTCGTTATTCGGCGTTAATGACACACCCCGGCGTACGTGTAGCCGCGCCTACACAGCTGGATTTATGGAGATGCCTGTTAGAAGGGGCATTGGGACCGATTTCATGGCTTGTAGTGTGCGTATATAAGTGTGTGCGAGGAGGGCGATGAGAGTCGTCCAGACGATGTGCCGCGCGCTAAAGTTTCGCTGCCAGTCGTTTATAGCGAGTTTGCGAATTAGTGTAAATGCTGGAGAGCAGTCGAGGGCTCGTCGCGTTTTTGCAATTTTGTTTTTGAGATGCGCGCCTCGCGTTTATAAAGTTATGGGGATCTTTTTGCGTGTAGGGTTTTTAGTCTTGTTCTATAATTAAAGTCTTGACAGTGCGGACCAAGCATAAAGTACTGTTTTTGCGTAAAGTGATCTCTTGTATGGGTATGAGATTCATCTCAGAAACTTGAACAAAATATTATTCCCCTTTTCTTATTTGCAGAAAAATAGTTTAAAAAAGGCCGAATGATTTGCGTCCTACGTTACTTTTCTTAGGAGTAGAAACAAACAAATCAAAACTTTCTTTTTAAGCAAAAGGTCCATTTTTAGTTCAGTTTTTCTCATACTCCAAATACAAAAATTATTTTGAATCTTCATTTGGCTCACTATAAATAGTTCTTCTACTCTCTAATTTGGCTACGCGTGAAATTTTTGGGGTTCTTACTTAATTAAAATAATTAAGACACCAACTTTAAAAAAAAGTAAAGTCTTTGTTTTGTACGAGGTAACTGCTTTTGAGTAAAAACGCGAAATTTCTACTCGAAACCAGATTAAACTAGATCAGTGAAAAATGGGTATTGTTTCATGGAACACAAATTCTATTAATTCATAGACAGAATAAGAAATTCACATTATTACCAGTACAAATCTCCTGAAAACATTAGTAAAATTAAAAAAGTAATCTCAAACAATAAAAAAAGACATGTATTTTTCAAAAGCTTCATTATAGTAATTTTTTATCACATATCCATACAATATATGACTCAACAATCAATCACTAAAATCAACACACCGCAAGAGATTAATGTGACCGGAAAGAGCACCAAAAACAATTATCTTACATTACCACTAAATTATTTAGCAAACCGACGCGTCTGACAAATATGCCGATTTTCGGTGCACTATAAATCATCCTCGCAAAAGTTCCTTAATGCACCAGCACCGGGAGAACGAGAAAATCGAGGAGAAGAAGAAACGGCGAAAAGGCGCAACCGTAAGGAAAGACCGTAGATTAATCTGTGTTATCAGGAGCCGCGGCTCGTAGACATGCTACCTTCGGGTTGTAAACATCGACTCTTATCTGCGCGGGAACTGGAACTCAACTCGCGGTGGCTTTACAATTACGCGCGAATCCTCGTACTGTCACACAAGTGCCATGTGTATACTTGTTCTCTCTCGCGGTGTACGTTTGAGAGTATTTGTACAAGCATAAGTTTATGTTTGAATGGAATTAAATGAGGATTGTTTTTTGCTCAGCCAGAGATCTGAGTTTGCGATTTAGACTAAGTACCGTTTACAAAGTGTAATTTTATTGGAAATATTTATAAAATCTAACAGTTACAATGTTTGTATGGACTTACTAATAATTTACGTATTATATTGAACCTCAAAATAAACGATTCTTACTGTGGCCGTAATTACTTGTAAGACATAGGTGTATTCAAAACATGATTTTTAAAATAATCTTTCTCATATATGAATTAAATTGAAAATTTGAAAATTTAGACCATCTTAACAATTAGGATGTTTTTCTCATATATTTACATTTTAACTTTTATGATGTAAGGGTTCGCCTTACCTTTGATTGTAAATCTTACTCAGGTAATAATATAATTGAACTCATTTATTAAGACCTGGATTTTCGTAATCCAGAAATAAAGGGAGACTACACTAAGAAGAGAACAAGTCATTATACATGTATAGGACAATTAATTGTTGTACAATTTATTGCTGTAACTAAAAGAAAACTTTTAGTGCAATTAAATTTAATTGCCACAGAATAATAACGCTTTAATTTCTTTGCATCGATCACATCATCATTTCAAAATCTGCTAATTTATTATAACTCTTGGTCATAATGAAGAAATCAGTGTTACGTGTATATATCAATGAAACATTTCACGAATCCCACAAAAATGTGCGCGTATAAAGCGAGTCGAGAGCCGCACAAGTTCCTGCAATCGGAACCAAAACAATGAGGATCAATTAATCAAGCCGAGGAGCCTAAGCGGAGCCCCCCTCGCTAATATCGCACGCACACATCGGTCGATCCACAGGCGCATATATATATGCAGGAGAGTGTACATCTGGCGACCATAGTATACAAAATTGCCTTGCCATGAGGAGCTTTATAAGAAGAAGGAATCGCGCGCGGCACATTTTAACGATCGCGTCGTCTTGGTCGTCGTCGTCGTCGACGTATAGCGGATACTTAATACGTCGTCGAGGCGCGCGGGTAAGCGGAGTTCGGTCGGCTCCTTTGAGGGCTTTCGCCTAATAAATTAATCTATTAACGCTGGGCCTCCGTATAATCCCCAATTAGGACGAAATTGATTACGTCGGATTAATGCAGGCCTATACTCGGCTATCTCTGCGACTCTCTCTTTCTCTCTCTTCCTCTTCCTTTTTCTTGCGCGTTTTCGCTCTTGCTTTTAGGTTCTATTTGTATGCGACGGGGGAGAGGCAAAAAAAATAATCTCGTATTTTTCGGTCGCCTGGTGTCCGCTGACTTGTATTATCAGAGACATCTCTCCGTTGTAATTGAAAGGATTCACACAGATTAGGTCTGCGGGTTGGAATTGAATTATACCTTTTTTTTTCCTTACTGCGTGCTCCCCCGAGCGTAAATGTATGTTGAAAATGTCTTGATGCATCTATACAGCGCAGAAAAACTTTTATCGCCTATTTACATTTTGTTAATCGCTTATTAAGATAGTCATTTGTTAAGTTGACGTTCTGGATTCAGAAGATAATTCCAGTTAGCTCTTGAAATGAAATGAGCAAAACTTTACCAATAGTAATGCACAGAAGTTTTTATGCCAATTTTACATATTAAAGAACTTTATTAATAGATATGCATGTCAGTATGTATTCATTATCTTGACAAAAGCTGCATTTCACATTCATCAAAATCAGTTACGAGCTTCTTCGGTATAAGCATCATGAGCCTAAGCATCACTGCAACCTCAAATGCAACCAGAAACAAATCAATAAAACACCATTAATTATGAGCAAAACCATCCGCGAAATGCATTTAACGTACTCTTAACAGGGACACATGTAACTATCTGTTAGGCCGGGAGACATCCAGGCGCATAATTAACTTTTGACTTCTGCGCGACCGCTCCTAAACGGTTTAAACATATATGCGCGACCCTACAATCCTGGCGCGTATATACGCAGTCCATGCCTCTCTTTATCTCCCGCGCGAGACGGGGACACACTTACACACCAGGGAAATTTCGCGTTCTCCCACGCTTAAGGGGACGTGCAACAAATTGTCCCCCGTGGTCCGTCTCTCGAACCGCTGCCTTTCGTATATATCGCGCGTAGTCCGGCGCGTTTCATAAATCAAGAGATAAGATCGCGCTTACGATTATGGATGTTATCTGCGCGTGGATAGGGAGGTCCTTCTTCTCCTTTTCTCTCTTTCTTCCCTTCGTCTCTGACTCTCTATCTCTCTCTCTCTCTCTCTGTCTCTCTTCTGTTATTCGTATTTCTTTCTTCCTCGCTTGGGAATATTTTTTTATTTTTAATTACTTTAATAGGGTCGATCCTTCTTTATTACGTGGATGCGTTTAATAGTAATTAGATGGGGATTAGAGGATATGCGAGATGGACAGTCGTTAGTCTTGCGGCACTTTTCTATATCATTGCTAATATTTCGTTCTATCTGCGCGGCGATTATTGATTATCGTGGATCTTATGCGAGGAATCACTTTTGAGGCGAGATTGCATCTGCCAGTCTGCTAATCAGGCGCGGCAGATTTTAAGAGGTTGGGAGGAATATTTTTTTGATAAGTTTCTGATTTTTATTTTTATTAAAGCAGTTTACACTGAAAAATCTGATAGTGCATTAACCATTTTTTTTCTCAATAAATATAATGCAACAAATTTGTAAGAGTGAAAATACATTTGCAGTAACAAATTAAAGTAAAAGCTAAACAATCCCTAATCGGGTATAGCTTTAATAAAAGAATAAAAATTATATGAACCCTTGCGTTAACGGAGTGTTTTGCTTGCTGGAACAGAAAGCTTTGTATAAATGAAAATTTTTTTTTCTAAAATTTATGGAAACTGTACTAAAACATTAAATAACTTAGGTTTAGACATAATTACTGTTAGCAGAAATGGAAATACCATGATAGCATCAGTTAAAACTCCAAACTGGAATATCGCCGCAAAGGCCAAGCTTTCCTGCATCTGGGCAAAACTGTCACGCGCTGCCACCAATGTGCCGGTCAATTTGATCGATCCTCAGCTGCCGCACGGATAAACCGCACTGATAAAGTAAGCTTGCTCGATAAGAGCTCTCTCGCGCGATGATTATTCAAACGAGTGTGTCGCCCTCCTCTCGTCGGTACCCGCTAATAAACTGCCCTACCTACCGCTCTCCAGTCGACTGGCAGCACTGCGTATATAGAAGGGAAGAAGCGCAATCTTAATCGTGGAAATTAGTCAGCTGTAGTCGCGGACTAATCGTGCGAGGCTTATGAGAGGCCGAGAGAGACTCGATTTGTCGTCCCACTGCGTACTTGCGCGCACTCGAAAGATGCAAGGAGCCGCTCGCTGCTGTCGAGGTCGATGCATTATTTGCTTGTCTCTCTTTGCGAATGTAGTTATTTAAAGATTGCGCATGCAATTTTGAAAGGTTAGGGGGAGGGCAAAGTGAGAACGGCGAAAGGGGTTTACACAAAGTAGGGATGGCTTTTCTAGTATGTACAATATTGGGATACTGCAATTTTCGACGAATTCGTACCCTGTAAATTACTTACACGTTTTTCAAAATTTAATGAAAGCACTTGATGTATCGACTGAAATTTAACAGCCATAATCAAGCGCAATATTTCAATTGCCTATATATAAAAGCAACCGAATTCGCAGAGCAAACACGGTAATTAGGCGATGGTCTATACCTCTTAGCAGGAGTAACGAGAGCGAGCAAGTGCGGCAAGGCTCAATTTGCTTCCTCGTAAAATCACTGCCGCATATATCGATAGCCATCGGTCACGCGAACCATATACTGCAGCGCAAACGCGGCCTGCGCTTACACTCGCACGTCCGCAAATTGCTGTGGATCAGGGGAAAAGCGTGTATATACCGCGCCCCGCAGCTACCGCGTATAAGTACCGCAATTCTCTTTCCAATTCATTTATCTTTCAAACCATTTTTCTTTTCCATTTCTTTCGTGTAGACTCACTTATCGTTTCTTCTGTTATTTTATCGATTGCGTAATCAAGATTACTTTGTGAAATTGTATTTGTACGATCCCATCTCAATCATTAGCGAACTGAACAGTCAATAATGCGATCAAAGCCATTCTATGATTAAGTTAGCTGCACAATTAACATCAAACTCTCGCCCACAATATTGGCGTCGAGAATTCATCGCGCAAGCGCCCATAGCGCAGACGACTCGCATATACATAGCGTGCAGGCGAGGCACGCATTACACACTCAATTCTTGCCACGTGCCCGTGTCCCTCGGCTAAATCTCACCTGCAACTATACACCGCACTCCACGGAGGGGCGGAGGGCAAAAGAGCGCAAAACATCCTCCACCTCCTCTTCTTCTCGCGACTCCCCCTATACACACACACATACACATGCACACAAACACACACACACTTATATAAAATTGCTCGGAGCGCCGCTGAAGCCATGAACGCTTTGACCCACGACCTCATCAATCACCGACAAATCATACACTATCATCTTCCCACACACACATCGATACACATAGTAACACACGTACGCACAAGTGTATAGGGGGATTGCTTGCCCCCGTGCGGTGCAACAGGCTATATTATATTCGCCAGGTCTCCGCGAGCGACTGGTCGGTTGGCTTCTTCTCTTTCATTTAGCCGCTGGCCGCGCGCACAGCTCTCCACTGTACTATGCTGCTGCCTCTACTGTCCGTCTGCCCGTGTATATGAAATATGCGCGAATGCGATTATATTAGCCGCGGGCGCATTTGCTGCTGTGTGTGCAGTGCGTGTACCAGAGTCAGAGAGAAAGAGAGAGAGAAAGAGAGAGAGAGAGTAATTGGCGGTGCAAGCGCGTGCATGCGAGCCGGTAAATAGCCTTAAGAGCGGGTTAGAATTTTGCGGATGAGTGATACCTTTTTAGGGTGGAGAAGCAGCGGAGCTCTCTCTCTCTCTCTCTCTCTTTCTCTCTCTGGCTTCTTTTTTACTTGCTAAATTATTGTTATTAGGGGAGCTGTGCGGTGCTCGCTTCTTTTTTTTTGCCTGCGTGCGCCTTTATCTTCGTTCGGACTGTTTCGGTTTCGAGGAGTGTGTATCGATTTTGATAAAGAATTCAGGCGGGTAATGAGGGGTTGAGTTGCGCTTTTTGAGAGTATTTTGATGCTCGTGGGTATGTATAGGGAGAGGGTGGAGATGCGAATTTATTGTCGTATAGCTGTGTGGGATGCCTTAGGGCTACTGAAATTTCAAAAAGTCAGGTTTTCGGTGAACTCGACTTTTTTTACCTCCGTCATGTTTATTTTGAAGAACCAGGAAGTTGTTGATCTGTTCGATTAGTAGATGTATAACATAAATTCATAATAGATTTTCGTTTCAGATAGGTTAAAAAAATTACTCTTTAAATATTTTCAAAATATTAAGCATGCGCTAGTTTAAAAATTGTATTTTCTGTAAAATTAACCGCAAATATACATGTTCAACTAACCAGATATTCAACTGTGCACAAGTGCAGCTTAATTATACGCAACATTACTTAATTAAACATGCAATTGTATGTAACCGCTTCACTATCAATTTATTTTAATACAGCTTCGACTGTGAAATTGAGATTTATCAATTTTCGTACCTCCAGATACGAACGGTGCATCTTTCACCAAACTCATTCTCCTCTACTCCTTCTCCTCTTTTTTCGATCACGCAACTCTTTCAACGCAAATTAAGAAAATTAATTTCCTATTTTTCAGCCGCAGTCGAGAGGTAAAAGCTCTTGGCTCGAGCTTATACCCAACCTAAACCTTAATGGCAACGTGTATGTATATGTATACATGTATATGTATATATATATATATATATATATATATACGTCACTACAAAATCACCTTCCCAAAACTCCTTAAAGGCCGAGCGCAGTTTTTTCTCAATTACTCGCCCACGAGTTCGCATTTCAATAGCCTCTCGTCGGCGCGAGCTGATGTACAGCGAAACGAGCGATTATCCGGACACGCGACGTTCGTACCCGCGCATTGTACAGAATTGCGACTAATGAAACTGCAACGATTACGCACCGCTGGAAGATTGATCGTTTCTTTTAGCAATCGACTTGAGCTTCGGAGAACGCTTGGGATGCACTATAGACGCTTGAATACGTGCGTGCATGGTACACCACTGGTATGTTTCAAGGATTCTTCTCCACTTCCGGAACGGTTTTATACCTCCGTTACCAATGAATTTCGTGTAACTGCAGTTTGACACCTAATTGCTTGCGTGCTTCCATTTAGAAGTCAAGACAACTTTATATCACTCTGTTTGGACGTCTATTAATTCTTTAAAGTGAAATATCTGAATAGAGTGTCTATAAAAATGTACCGTCGGTGATTTTTTCGTCGAAAAATGAATAATTAAGGTTTAATCATACCTAAATCAAATCTTAATGATTAAAATATTTTAAATAATCTTACATAAGCAATGTCAATTTATACAAACAGTTAGTGGAAAAAGGCTTTATATCAACTTTGAAGATTAAAAAGGTCCTATCTCAACTTTTCAAATGAAAAAGATTCTGTTTTCGCTCGTGATGGAGAAATATTTCTCCATTCTAGCTGGTAAGAAGAAATTAACTTCAAGTACTTTTAATAAATATACATTAATTTTAATATAAAATATAATTAAAGATACATGATAAGTCACCTTAATCAATATCCATATCCTCTTGTTGGATTGATTCAGAAGCAGAAAAAGGAAAGTTATTTACAAAAATACAACTCGTAACTAAGAAATAAAATAGGCTTAGATAAGAAAAAAAAGACAAAATGTTCTTTGGTATTATTACGTATTCGCGAAACGATTTTAACCTGAATGTATCATTATTGACTTAAAAACTTAAGATATGAGAACCAATTTCGACTGAGCCGACAATATCAAAGAAAAAAAAAATATTATTTCATTGATGCATTAATTCTTATTCACTTAATTATACAAAATTATATTTTATTTACTAAAATGTTACTTTTAACAGTTAAAAAAGCCATTCAGTGCACTTTCTAGTTACGATATTGCAGTGAATTGGCTTATTTCAGAAAAACATATTCAATTTAAAGATATCGAAGTTTTTTTCTATTACATCAATGGTGAATCAAATTAATTTCTTACATAATATATACATAAAAGATACGAAAGTGCTGTGAAAATTACATGTGCACATGTAAACTTCATCTTCTCAAAAGTGCAAAATCATTTGCATAATGCCTCAAGTCAGATGAAGGCAATCCAAAAATTCTCTCTTGCGTTCTACTTTTTCAAAGTTCAAAGATTGTTATATATAGAAGGTCATTATATAAAGCCATCGTGAAAATTTTAGTGAAAAATACTGCTGTATTAAATCAAAAAATATTTGGTTATTTCTAAATATTATTAATTTAATTTATAATCTTCAAACTGTATTACTGAATGATTACACAGTTATGTATAATTTCCTATAAAACAAAATCTATTGGATAATAAACTTTCCCGTTCCAATATTCATAATGCAACGACTACAGAAATATATATTTCAGTCATCGTCGCCCTGCGCGATATCGCACAAAAGCAAATAATTATCGTAAGGCTACCGTCCAAAGGAACAACCACTCGCGCGAGCATCTGACATCCTTTAAATTGTATAAAAGAAAAAGAAAAAGGAACGACGAGCGGAGCGCGCGCAATGTGGTTGGCGTACATCGTCGGCGCGAACGCGTCCAACGACAGCTGATATGTGACGTCGTCTTTCAAAAAGACAACATACGAAATAAATGCATTCAAAGGCGTCATCCTGCCTCGTGTCTTAAATAACACTTGCGAGAGCTGCTGCAGTAGTTCCCCGATTCACCGGTTCGCTCGTTAACCGCTAACAATGCATCCTTTTCACGCCAACCGAGTTCCTGAACGCTGCTTAAGCATCTTGACGAAGCTTATTTGCTTTGCGACGAGTCTTGTTGTTCTTCTTTTTAAAATTATAAATAAAGCTACATCTAAGTTATGTCGTGACACCAAAAGTAAGTTTGTTGTGGGTCAATAAGAATTTATTTTGTAAATAATCATGAGCTGGTGGCTTCTTTATGTTCTGAGTACTTATTTAGCAAATACAATTTTTGATATACTGTTAGATTCTTTTAAAGGTACTATTTGAAAGATGAAATATCCTTAAAAAGATTATGTTATCGCTCAAACTAAGAATAATTTCATTAGTCTAATTATGACTAACTTTAAAATAAATTATCAAAATTTAATAAATCTTTAGCATATAGTCTCTTTTTAAAAAAAATTAAGCAGATATTACTCGAAAGAATTTTGTGTGGAAAAATGTTGTTCCCGTTATAGTCAGGTCATCATCTTAATTTTCGAGCAGTTATTTATTCATCTGAATCATGTATTGTTTCTGAATTTTCAGCAAATAATTTTCTCACAAAATCCTTTTCGGACCCGACCAGTTTTAAAGTTACAAAATTCAAGCGACATTAAAAAGCATTGATTCGGGTTCTTATCTAGCATATCATTTCCTCCTAAAAAGACCTTCGGACTATTATAACGGTCTGGAGAACCAATTTAATTATAATTCGAATGTATCATAGTTTATATATACGACATCGAGGCAGCATTCACATAAAAATCGAAGAGGTGCCACGCGTTCTTCTCTCACGCTACGTCAAAAAAGACAAAGAGGGAAGAGAGTCTCCACACGAGGGGGGCCACCTTCGATCCTTTCCAAAACGTTCCACATGTTTTTTCTCTTTTTCTCGCTAACCTTCTCCTCCTTAATCTTGATCTCTAGAAACACTCTTCTTTTGCTGCTGCTGCATATACGATATATTTATATTTTCCTCTCTCTCTCTCTCTCTTCCTCTCTTTCGTGTATTATGTTTACTCGCGGGACACAATCGGTTTGATATCTTTCCCTTTCTTTCACTGTCCCCTCGCGAGATTAAGAGAAAATTATCATAATCATCGTTTCCGCCTACGTATAATAACGTGCGTAAACACGCGTGTATATATAGGAGATGGAGAGGATACTTTACTTTTTCTCTCTCTCTCTCTCTTAATATTTATAACCGCAACGGTTCATTCGATATGTCTCCGCGCATAAACACTCGGGTAAGTGCGTACGATAAATTTTCTCAAGAAGAAGCTTAAAATAAGCGCCCATTATTGACGCTGATAACAGAGCCTTTCTCTCTCTTTGTCTCTCTCGCTCTCGCTCTCTTCGTTTTATCAATGCGCGCAAATTTGGGTGTGCAGGTGAAAAATCCGTTCGCTTAAGACCTGCCGGGACCATTTCTCAAGCGAATAAACGAGCTGCCGCTGCCGCCACGTGTATATATGTATATATGTATATTCGCGCCCCGAAATCTCCGCGTATACTTTTTTCCCGAAATAATTGTTATTCGCGCGCAAGCGCCGGGACTCGCGATTATCTTTTGATATATTAACTCTCATCTGCATAACCCTTTTTAAACGATTCGCAACGCCTCGCGAGCGCAAATGCAATTGCCGGGGCAGCTCCGATCGCTGCTCTGCAGTTATTTTTGCACACGGGGAAATTAAAAATAACTCGACGACCTGCGCTCTGTGTGTGTGTGTGTGTGTGTGTGTTTGTGTG
>UELV01176299.1:0-23396 GCA_900490015.1 Megastigmus stigmatizans | reverse complement strand
AGGTAATGCTGATGTTGGCGGTATTTGGCTAAAACATAGGAATATCTTTAAAATGGCATAACTCGGTCAAAAAAAATCGTAGAGGGTCAATTTTTGTTTTAACACGGGTTGGAAAGTGTACTTTAAGATGGTATTTGTGGTATTTTTTAAAAAAATTTTTGGTAATCCAAGCAAACGTGCAAACTATTGCGTTTTTTCAGAAAAAAAGTTGGTAGGCCTGATTAAGACATAGCAATGTGGCATTGTCTCGCAGCTATTGGATATTATTTTTTCCTGAAAGTGCACATAATTCCCTACAAAAATAAAAAAAAATTATCTTAATACGATGAAAATTGACCGAGTTACAAGCATTTGAAAAATGCCAATTTTTCGATGAAAAATTTTGTTGCGATAATTTTGTTGCGCAGTGTATTTTTGATTAAAAAATTTTTATAACCTAGATTATCTATATTGTATATCCCTTTTTTCTTTTTAAATTAATAATTTTCAAGTAACATAGGCAATACGCACGTACATCTGATACATTATAATGATATATAAAATTAACAGTTTGTTCTAAATTATTAGTTTCAATTTAAAAATGTTTAAGTAGTTAAAAGAACATCTAATTGAATGATTTCTCGCTTCAAACAATGTAATTTTTTGAGAAAAAAATTATATTTTGATGGTAAATTTGTAGTAGCTTAATTTCTATTTATTTTCGCAGTCATTCTTATTTACCTAGAAACTAAAACTTTTTGTTTATAAAAATCACAATAAATTAATTAATCACAATCCATTACTGCACAATCGATTAATCAATCTTTCAATTTTCTCTTACTCTTCTCATTTCACTTACTGACCAACGAAGAAATAAAACTCACATTGGTATCATAATTGAAATGCGCATCATTTCCGTTTGCGAATGTTTTTGGACAATGAACGGGGAGTAGAAGAAAGAAAATCTCATATAAGTTAGCTGGATTCTAGCAAATGATAGTTTTAATTTATTATTTGTCTGTCGAGCATAAAACGGCACTTTGATACGCATAAAGTTTTTTTTTAAGATAAATCATTTACTTTCTACCGTTCTCAATTCACAGTTAATGGAATAAGGCAGTATAAAGTATAAGAAAGATAAAACGTGAAACTTGAATATATACTTGATCAATAAACAAGAATAGAAAGTATCGATCTTCTAGCAGATGAAACTTTACTTGTATTTCTTTTTATATATAAACGAAACTGTTACTATATAACTAAAATATTTTTCGACTTATTTGAATTATTTTGAGAAATAACTACTATTGCCGTTATTTTATTTCTTAAATCAATACCGAACAAAAAAGCATTAGATCGAACTCGGGTAATAAAAAAGAGATAGAGAGAGAGAGAGAGAGAGAGAGAGATAGTAGGGAGGCAAAAGCTTTCGGGTATACATTGTCATAACGGGTATTGAGTTCGAAACGAATCGCTCTAATTCATTTTGGTCTCGGGGCGCAGCAGTAAGAGTGTTTGATAAACACCGGGAGCGAGCATCCAGATTGCCATTAAATTGAACATACGAGGTAAGCAGACCCAATACACTCGAACCTTCGTTTTCCAATTTTCCTTTCTCAAATAGTAAACTTTATACAATAGCGAAAATTTCCGAATTCAAGGCTTTAATGGATTTCCATGCTTTTTGGAACTCGTTGATAGTCGGAACATGTAGATCTTTCAAAAATTCTTTGTACAGTTCTGTAATGAATGCCAAAGTAATTAAATGAATTATTATTTTCTAGAAAGAGTAGTTAAAATTCACTTATATTATATATACAAACGTTCGCTACTTAATTACGTCTAGTGATAAAAAGGTTTTTCCTCGGACAGTGCAATTAATTTGTTTCTTGGAAACAAAAAAATGGACACGATATTTTTATACTGTTAGAGGATCATGAAGAGAAATGATTTTTATCAGTGCGTAATTGAAAGTAATTAAAATTTCTGTTTACATTCTTTTGGATATATTTATATTAATTTCAAGTTCGCGGAATATTAATTGACTATATTAATAAAATTTTGTACATTGAAACAGCATGTTCTAGTTATTGAGTTATTGAATTGTACTGAAAAAGATATTGAGCCCGAAAATATTATGGTTTAATTCAAGTATATAGCCGATATCATTATTATGTTTTACACTGACAGAATACCAATCAAAATTTATCCACAATTAATAAAAGTCACACCGTAAACAAACTACACATCATTTACGAGAGCATTGCTAAATATGAACAAATACAATGCACTATGTAAGAAAAGGTATTACTTTACGAAAAAGCCGGAGGCGAACCAAAGAGAGAAGAGGAAGAGAAGCAGAGGATCTAATTTCGGCGAAAAAAAAGGAGGAGGCTATAGGCTAACCCCAGTCCGCCATATCGTTGTATACCGAGGGCCATTCTCCTTCCGGCACATTAAGTCGCCATCGAAGCGGACGAGTGAGCGTACACAATATCCTCCTTTCTCCTACCTATACAGATAGTACGGATATGCGTCTATATGAGCCGTGCACGCAGAGAGCCGCGTGCGATTCGTACCGATATTTGCCCTCGTCCTGCTGCCATTCCCAGGGCGAGCACTATCCCGTACCGAAGACGCGCGCCCCAGAGAAAAGCCGAGGAATTGCTGGAGGACGATATTCGCTCGGATAGAACGCGAGAACTGCTTGTACGCGTGTGCAGCAGACGTGTGTATGTATATAAGAGGTGCTGGAATATGGCTTTAGGTGCAAACAAGAGACGAGGAGAGGATGGCCAGCTCTCGGCAGCTCGTACAATTGCCCATTGCCCACTGCGAACGCGCGCGCGCGCGCACTTGTGTGTGCGTGAGTACACAGAGAGCAGCAGAGGGAGAGCTCGCCCTGCTCGATTCTGCAGCAACCGCGCGGCCTTTCTGGCTCGACCGCTCAATTCGGATGATAGGTAGACAGGCAATGAAGTAGAGGGAAATTGTGGGAATCGAGAGGTAAAGGATG
The DNA here is from genome assembly GCA_900490015.1 of Megastigmus stigmatizans. Lineage (NCBI taxonomy): Eukaryota > Metazoa > Arthropoda > Insecta > Hymenoptera > Megastigmidae > Megastigmus > Megastigmus stigmatizans. The sequence goes on along the minus strand of UELV01176299.1, from coordinate 20,401 downwards.
AAATGTGTCGAGTATACCTGCTCGCTCGAGTATCATTTTTTTCTTTTTTTTTATGTTATTACAAGCGATGATGCAAGATTTGACAAGAATTTGAAAATAAGAAGCTTCGTTGCATAAAACCGATGATAATATTTTTCATGCTGCAGATAATTAAAAGGCCTACACAGAGGTCGAAGCATAATGCACAAATTTAAGACATAAGAAGGAACAAGGAGGAATAAAATCGTTGTGTCTTGTTGTGTGTGTCATTCTGTCAATGGTAGTGTATACATAACCTACACCAGTCTTCTAAATAGCAGTTATAAGTATTGAATTAATTGTAAATATATTTATTAAAAAGTGTAGTTGTAGGTAGCAATACACTAAGTATCAGCAATTGTGCGATATTTCGTCCATCACAATTATGTTGAAAAAGAGAATTGGGATGATGGAAGCAGCAATGATGAGTTAAAGATTCGATAGTTTAAATTTTATCGATTGATGCATACAACTATATTTTTATTATATACTTACATTACTTGATTAATTACTACAAAATTTTAGAAAAAACTGCACTGTTAACCAACACTGTTAACAAAAAAAAGGATTTATATTTTAGTAGCATGTAAGATTAGATTATAAGTAACCACAAATTATGTAGAGGTAGCAACACTCATGTACTATTTGTACTGGAAATAAATAATAAAATAATAAAAAATAAAATGTTATATTTTTTTAAAAGATTAATAATCAAATTAATATTTCCCCTATACCCCTTATCATAGCCGATAGAGTGATAGGTTATGCATGTACTACCATTGACAGAGTGGAGCACAACAACACACAACGGTCTTATTTCTCCTTATTCATTCTTATGTCTCGAATTTGTGCCTTATATGCTTCGACCTTTGTGTAGAACTCTTGGTGAAAAATTTAAATTTAAATACATTGGCAACTAAATTATTATTACCATTAAATAACTAATATGGAACTATAGTAAAGCAAAAGCATATTAATATATAATCTATGTAAAACCTTTTTTCATACTTGAATCGAAATTGATAACTCAATTCTTTTTATCAACTCCTTTTAACCAAGAATCAAATAATCCAAATTTAGAGTTACTGATTCAAAAAGAGAAAATGGACAGAAGTTGCTGCTACTGCTGCGGCGAAGCAAATAAATCCAATCGAAGGAAACAAGTTCTCGATTTCTAATTTCCAATCATTCTCCTCATATTTTTCGCAATACACAATGGTCGAAATGAGAGAGACAGAGAGAGAGAGAGAGAGAGAGATGGGGGGGGGTGGAAGGAATGCGAGTGGACAGCAACCTATTTCCCTGATCTCAGACAAGCAGACATGGAAAGAGAGAAGCAGTGGCATCGGTGCGCGCGCGGGGAAAGAGACGGTGAATATAATCCCACTCTCGGGGCTGATGCGGCGTATATACACACGTATATATAGAGGCGTAGAGTGAGAGAGCGAGAGGCTGGTCAGCCCGACGGTATAGCGATTGGCTCACTGCCAAGCGGTCCTAACGACGCTCTCTCGTCCCCTCGCCACCGCTGCCGCCACTACCACCGCCGCCGCCGCCTCCACCTCCACCTCCGCCTCCGCCTCCGCCTCCGCTCGAATGGAAGGAGGTAGAGGCGATCGTGAGGACGATGCGGACCTGCCGAAGATAGCGAAATGAGGGGGTGGAGAGAGGCCTGATGGCGTAAGAGCGAGTTTGTGTTGGCTCGAATGTGTACAAAGGGAGGAGGAGGCCAGCTGCGGGAGAGAGAGAGAGAGAGAGAGAGAGAGAGGGGGAGAGAGAGAGAGACAGAGAGAGAGAGAGACAGAGAGGAAGAGAGATAGGGAGAAGTGTCTATACGGCGACCGATGGCGGAGATCGAAAATTTCTGTCTGTCATGCTGAGGGGGACGCGCCAGTTGAGGCGGCACCGAGCAGATATGATAAAATGCACGCGCCAATGTATGATAATCTGGCCTTTCAAATTTTCGCTTAAAATGTTTCGGATAATATCGTTTTTCGCGTTTTCCCAAATGCTATATAGAGGCGTATACGCAATTGTTTCCTCGGATAACTATAAAATTAATGAATTTAAGAAAAATTATTTAATTTGTACTAGTATCTACCTAGTATTTCTTGTCAATTAAAAATATTATGAGTGTGCTTTTCGCTAAATGCAAGCAGCAATTCTATTTCAAAATCAAAACTAAATATTTCTTATTTGGAAAGCTTAATGCATTGCTTGTATTATGTATAGTTGCAGAAAAAAGGCTCTAAACTTTTTATACTGTATACATTAAAATCTGGTACATCCTAATATGGTATACCAATATCTTATCATCTCGTTTTATTCATTCTACCATAGAATTCAAAAGTTATGTAAAACAATTATGTCATAAAAAAGGCTTGCAAACGATTCCAATCTTATAAAGAGGCGAGAAAGTTGAATTCTCAGTATACACGGATACAATCGCTGGAAAAAGTTAAGCTATATTACAAAATGTATGCACAATTTACTAAAATGAATGCACAAGGATAGAACGCAAAATTGACTAGCAGGTATAGGTATGAAAATTTAACGATACGGAAAAAAAAATAACACGTGTGCGCGGGGCTCGTTTCGGCGTCTGTAGCGCAGCGTACATGCACTGTTGACGCGGAGGCAGCCGCAATCGCATTTTGGCACCAAGTCGAGAGAGAGCCAAAAAGCTCTCACCCCTCTAGCTTTGCCGGACCGATACAGCGGTCACACTCGCGCACGCACACAAGGACAGAGGGGAGCAGTGCCATCGGTATCGCTTTTCACGGCTCTCGCCACGACGACACGATGCCTTTAGGGAGAGCCAATGGCTTCCACAGCCCTTTTACTATACCCTCTTCTTTTTTTGTATTCTTTGCGCCCGTGTCCTTTTAACTCCCTTCTGTGCACAGCTTTTTTCCCTTTTTTCCCCTCTTTCCCCCTTTTCCCGTGCTGAACAGTGAGCAGTCGAGAACGCGTTGGCTTTGCTTACGAGTTCTGTAGCGCAATATACTATGCGATATTTAAGCGAAATAGAATGATTACTAATATATTCCTTGAAGCCGAAGTGATAGATCTGTACGGAAAAAATCATACATGTCTGCGGTATATTTTATTCAAATAAAAAACAAAACGCTGTCAGAAACTAGCAATTAAGTACTCGGCAGATCTTAACAGTACAATAATAGGACTAGTCTCCAAGAATTCGAGTGAGCAGCAGATTCATCCTGCATTAAAAATGGTTGAACGGTTGATCCACAATGAAGCAAGCGCAGGACGTATGTATCGAGCGCGACACAACGGTAACGACCAGAAATTTCGATTCCAGGTTCAATTTCAGCCGAACGCTATCTGGAGCTGAGCTCGAGTAAGGAGAAGAAGAAAGAGAGAGAGGCTGGTACAACGAGCGAAGGTATAAAGCAGGGTTAAGAGGGGAGAGAAGGGAAGTTTTGGGGTTAGGAGAGAGAGAGGCGATAGTCAAGGTTAGAGCGAGAGGGTCGCGTCCCGCGGCAAAACGGAATGAATCTCGCAGCCGCACGTGGCTTGGCCAGCATCCCGGCGGCGGCGTCTGTCCTTCCCTTCCACCTGCTCGCTTTTTACGTCGGGAATTTAAATTGGATACAAGGGGAGAAAGAGACCGGGGAATTCCGCCTACACGCACACACAGACACGCAGAGCCAAAGAGAGAAGGAGAGAGAGAGAGAGAGAGTGAGAGAGAGAGAGAGAGAGAGAAGAGGCGACCGACGCCTCTGTGCACACCTTCCACCTTATTTCGAGGCCACTTTATTTCAGCGTTGGGTGCGCTGCATTCGCAGAACGAGAGAGAGAGAACGGGGAAGAGCTAGTCCGAATGCACGACTCGCCGGGGAAATCGCTCTGCGGCTTCGCTTCGTTCGGTTTCCTTCCCTTCGTTTCGTCTCTCTCCCTACCCCCCCCCCCACCACCCTTGCGCTCTCTTTCTCACTGGCGCCCAAGCTCTATCCCTATAATCTCTTTTGTTCCTCTTCTTCTTTCATTTGCCCCTTCTTTTGCTTTGGTATTTTTTTCCGAGCGAATGTTGGCTTTTCTTTTGCTTCTTTTTTTTTGCGAGGGACGGTGGGAGGGAGAACGTTTTACAATGGCTCTGTTACAGAGAATTTAGACAGCTTGTGGCCTGACGTTTATCTGCGGCTTTTGCCGCAATCTTTATATGCGAGTAGAAGAACTTCAGCTGTATTTTGCAGCTAGATGCTTACACGGATTTTTCATTAATTAGCTTGATATGAAATTATTATGGAAATTTTGTTTTGTACACTAATCCAAGGTTTACCTATGTGTTTAGAAATCATGCCCTGCATTTACAGTGAAAAGTAATTTACTAATTCAAAACAATCCTTGTGGCCGAACCTTATGAAGAACAAACTAGAATAAAAAATAATTATAGTAGTTAATTTTAACATAGCTGACTTTTAAAGTAAGTTCTGCACGTGTGTATACGCGCGGCAGAAGTCAGTGAATATAAATAGTCTTAGTGCGTAAAATCGAGTTTGGGCTTATCTTTCCAGTCGATAGAATCGAGCTGCATGCGTGGAGCTTGTTGAAACGGCGAGCGCGAACAGCGCAGAGTGCGTCCGCGCAACATATATATACATATATAGAGAGCGCGAAGGGAGAGAGAGATTTGTAAGCGTAAAGTAATTACAGTCCTTGCGGTGTGGTAGCTGCAGCAGCAGCAGCTCCCATCGGACGTGACGCGCGAGAGCAGGCCGCGATTTCATCGACTCTGCGCCGAGAGCTGCTACTCACATACACCCCCCCCCCTCCATACACACACAAGGTACTGGTATATATATAGGGGGCGTCGTCGTTCGACAGCGAATTATATTCCCCTGCGTGCGAATTACCGATAGTAGCGCTAGTATAGCGAACGAGCAAGCGAGCGACGTACTCGCCCACTGGGACACTGCAGCCACCCCGCGACTACTTCGCGACAAGCTGTGCTCACACACGTCTCACAGCTCGACCGGCGTTCGATGCAACTACGAAAACTCTCCGACCATCAGTTATTATTATTATTCGCTACTGCGAGGGCTCTTCTCTTTTTTTCCCGCTTTTTTTACCCTACAAAACGCTGACGATCTGCGCTCGATGCGCCACTGACAAATCAATAGTGCTGTTGTTGAACATGGCTATGTGATTGTTACACACAATTGGCGCAATAATAATGAATGGATTTCCTTGGATTTTTATTGATGCGAACTGAGATATAGATCAAGCTACTTGACTATATATTCTCGTAAGTTTGTTGCGCCTTCTCCATGAAAGTCAACGCTTAAAGCTCGAAACAATAGCCAAACGTTTGATGGAACCTTCGCAGGCAAAAAAATTTCAGAATAGCCTCTGATAAATGAGTCTCCCAATATAAACTTAATTACTCCTTCCCTATAAAAAATCCATCCGAATTAATTACATTCAGCGTCTGCTGCTGCAGCTCGCGCAAAAAGACGCGCGAGAAACTTGCTCAAAAGAAAATCTCCTGCAGCCGACTCCGGCAAAGCTTTCTCTCTCTCGTTCCCCTCTCTCTCCCTTTAAAACAGAATGTCCCGTCGTCATGCAAAAAAAGCAAGATCGATCGATTGAGCGAGCGAACAACGGAAGAAGAAGTAGAAGAAGAAGAAGACGGAGAAGAAGAAGAGGAAAGCGTATCGGGACAACGACTAGGACGATTCTTCTGGAATCGGACGTATTCTCGTCAGAAACGAAGATTAATGACGCGAACGCGGTGTGGCGAGAGCAAGTGAGAGAGAGAGAGAGAGAGACGGAGCGAACCTTTTCTCGTTTCATCGAGCGAGCGGCGGCCCCCTGCTGCTAAATCGAGCGAAAAAATAAGAATACCGCGGTGATGCGTTCGATTTCGCGGGGAGAAGAAGGCCATCGGGTGGACGAGAGAGCAAGGCAAAAAAAGGAAAATGCGAGTAAAAGGAGGAGTAGCAGGAGCAGGAGAAGTAGGAGGAGATGGAGGAGAGAAGAGCGTTTTGTAAGGGATGTATTATGTATGCGGAATAAATGGAGTACAGCGAGAGAGGAGGTTTAAGGAGCAAACGAGCTCGAGTTCGCCCGATGATTTGTAAAAGCCGAAATTAAATTGTTAAGGAGCCTCTCACTCGAGAGAGAATTTTCACTTGGATTATTTTCCCGACTTTAATTTGACGCGACAGCTTTTTAGAAAATTTTATTAGATCCCAAGATGTTCGTCACTGAGGAAGTTTTATTTCCTTCCATTTTTCGCATTTTTACGATGCAAAGATGCCAGAATGAGACAAAGAGGAGGCTATATATATCTTATACATAGTTCCTACTTCCTGCCAATTTCACTATTAGCAATATTTAATTTTGAACCTAACCAATTCCTTTGAGATTTCGGTTCAACTAACTTGCTCGAATTGAGCATCAAGGAGAAAACTTAATTATCGCAGCTAACAAAGCTAAATATCCCCGCAATGAAAAAGAAAAAAGTAGCAGCAACTTCATCTTATCTTAACAAGAAAAATGGAAATAGCATAAAAGCCCGAGAGAAAATGAAAGGAAGGAAATCGAACGGGGTAAAGAGAAAAAAGAAGAAGCGAGAGAGAGAGAGAGAGAGAGAGAGACAGTGGGACTAAAGTGTCCTTTGGAGGCAATAGAGCGAAAGCAAACGGTCCTACGGCGAACATATTGCTCCTCGCCAGCCGTCGAGGAAAAAGAGGGTAGGGCAAATGCACGGTAATACGCTCGGCTCGCAGCAGCGCATAGAAACTTCCTCGGACGTCGTTCGGAGGCTACGGGGAGGCGTTTCCCCGAGGATAAATCGCTAAAGGAGAAACTCGCGGATGCGAGGAACATTTACTCGGGGAGTGCGCGACTGCCTGTAGGCCTGGCGACGCTTCTGCATTTTTTACGAGCTAAGAGTTTGCAAATCAACGTTTTCGATGCTGCTGCTGCTGCTGCTGCTACTGCTGCTGCATGAAAATTTCAGCTGCGGATGCTGTTTTCTAACTGTTTGATAACTTCTTTCTTATTGGAAAGTTTTGGGCATGAATAAACTTTCTATGAAATTATATGCATATATTCGTGGAGAATTATTATGTATACTAAAGCTTGTGATTTTAAATTAATTCTAAATGTTAAATTGAACGTAAACGTGAACGTGAACTAGAGCATTTCTTATATGTACGAAGTATCAACTGACAATGTATTGGTATTTTTATGTTCCTCAAACTTGATCATTTACTCACGATATAGTAAATTGGTAATAGAACTGTTTTAGACTAAACTTTTTGTTCACATTTGTTTCAAAAGCTAACGTATGGCTTATTCCTTTCGAAGTAAGCAGTTATTTTGTATAATTTGTAATAAAACTATTTATTTTTCTAAAAATAATTGAGAAATTTATTAATATTTAATGTTCTTAAAGTTTTGAAAAAAAAATATTTCGTTACTAAGGCAAGTCAGAATCCGGTTGGATTGAATTGTCGCCTTATTTAACCATATTCTGAGCTATCGCCGTCTTACTTTAAAGCCAATATTTAAATTTACTTGTTTCTACTGAAAGGCTTCATTTACAACTTTATATATTGTAACAAAAATTAAATTAGCTACCATTGATAATATTTTTTAGTAGTTACAATAACGTATCAGCATTTTGTTGAATAATTCATACGAAAAATTAAAAAATTTCATTTCTAAAATAAAAATCTTCTCTTTACTTTTTCAGAATATTGCTTACAAGAATGCCTATTGAATAAATACCATTTATTTTTAACAATACGAGTTGACATGGACCAATCAAAATAAAAAAGTTTTCTTAGTACCAAAATACAAATTGAAAAATCTCAAGAACAGTTAATTAACAAGGCTATTCTCTCGAAAGTTCATATTTACCTAGAAATTCTACGAATCAGCATAGAAACGCGTATAGTCGCACTCGGGGGAAAAGCTCAAAACGGTTCTAAAAATTTTCGACTTGTTCCAGGTCTCACTTAAGTCTACGCCCATTTTTCGTATCTCTCCGTTGTCTCCGTCGACTTCTTGCACTTTCCTCCTCCCTCCTCGGACTACATTAGCGCAAAAGGTTTCCTCGCAATAGCGGAAGTTCGCCCGATTGCGAGTCCCGGAACACCTAACGACTCGCACTAAGCGCGACGAGACTCTCTCCCTCCGTAGCTCCGCCCGCGCCCCTCATCGTCTTACACGGCCGGGCAAATCGCGCCTCTCTGCTTTGTAACTGGCATACGTGCGTATACGCGCCTTTTCTGCTGTGCTTTGCTTTAACGAAATTTAAATCGGAAGCAGTGCCTCTATTACCTACTGAAACTCCAAGGAACTGTTGAACGTGTGCAACATTTTCTTTAGACGAAACTAGTCCTCGAGGAATTTTGTTTGATTATGTTAAGAATTTCAGTTTCCTTTTCTTTTCTTTTAAATAAAGATTGCAAAAAGTGACGACTTTTTCTTTCATCGTTTCTATAGGTAAAAACAAAGTTCATTTTAAAGATTAAGAAAGAGTTTAAAAATAATTAATACATATCCGTTTCTCATTTGGAAAGTATATTTGTTTTTCCCATTTGAATTAATTTGTTTGAAAATAAATAAATAAGAATAAAATCAATTCTGATAACTTAAATAAGATGATTTAAGCTTAATTTTAAATTTAAGGAGATGTGATATAGCTAAAAAGATTCCTATCTTACCAGTTTTTGCATTTAAGGAAAATTTCGGAAATAAAATATGCTGTGAGTAAATTATAGATTGAATTTCATGAAACTTGAACCACCTAATGATTATATCATTACCGAAATGGTGAAGAGGGTTATTTTCAAAAATTAATCCCTATCTATATAAATTTCGTGAAATGCAAAAATTGGTAAGGAATCTTTCCGACCATATCAGACCCTCTTAATCAATTTTTAATCTAAATGATGATGTCCATTTTTTAAAGACCGTACTTTAAAATCTTTTTTCCATTGGTCGATACAGTTTTATGTACATATTCAGAGGTTAATCTGCTAAGCTATGACATATTCGTAAACCGTTCAGCTTTAATACCTCGATTAAAGTAAAACACCCGAAGCGAAAATTGCGCGCGAACGCCTTGCACGCATTAAAAATTTCCAAAGCTCCATTAACTCGCTCGGCGAAAGTTTTCATGAAAACTGAATTTTTAAAGTCGCTCGCTCGTTCGCTCTCTCCTCGGCCATAGATAAATCCCTCCACCTACTGCTCAACAAGTACGGACGAAAAAAAAAAGGAAAGATAAAGAGGGATTCGGATACACTTCCTCTTGCATCGGCCTCGACTAGTTAGGAAGAAGACTTGGGAGCCACTACGCGTATAGAAGAAATTCCATTTTGCGTGTCCGAGGTATTTGGCTTTTTCGCCGTGCGGCTCAAAACTTCCGAGATTTTAACAAAATCCCCAGTTAAGCTGAATATTTCATGCGTATATCAGGTATCCGTTGCCATCGGTGAACACGAGTCTCTACGTCTTAGTCGTGGACTTCTTCAGAATTCGCCTGGGCGGATTGTGTGTGAGGGTCTGGAATTGGGTTTGGAAGTGAGTGTGTGTGTGGCTTGGTAGAGACTTCATATAGGGTGTTTTACTTCTAAGATTCTGGCTTGCACTTTGGTAGTTTAAAATTGTTTACAATGTTTCCTTTGACTGCCGTACAAAGCCTAACTTTCAGACATGTTTTAAACTCGATAACTCCTGAAACTTGGTGTACCTTCTAGAATGGCTTTTTAACACATTTATTTTATTCGTAATGCAAGACGAGTTGAACATAAAAATTGAATTATAATGAGTGTTATGTTTGATCCTAAGAAAATAATTTATCATTTCAGATTTATTTAGAAATAAATATTTTAATATTATACACTTATATGAACTTATATCATACACACATCCGTAATCATTGTCAATCATAAGAATTTTTCATTTCAGAATTTGATTTTGATTATTGCCTCACAATTAAACACATAAGTTAGATAAACTTTATGCTTATTTAATCTGAAAATTTATAACTAATGTTATACTATCTGAATGCCAAATAAATTACACTGTTAAAGAAACACGTCGAATTACAAAAGAACCTATATCCACACTCCCTTTAAATGATAATATACTACTCTGCAAAGTTTCATGGAAATATTTCAGAGGCGCTTTTAAAAGTTATTGCAATGAAAATTTTCGAAACTTATTCTAATATTATTCTAATAATTGCATGCGCACTCGTGAAATATTCGCGTAAAACTTGGCAAAGTAGTTTATGATTATTGTACAAGGAAAAATGGAATTTGATTTTTATGTAAAATATATAAGTATTTTTTCAGTTAAAGATACTCATTCAAAATGCAGATATAAAAGTTACGACTGAAAATTTGAATTTTTAGATGCTTCACGCATTTCCATGACCCGACTTTTAAACATTCTCTCTTATAATATTAGATTGTTATTCTTCTTTGATTAATTTAAATAAAAATGTCTCAGTCTCAAAAGAGAGTTAAAAAATTATACTTATTCAATGCATTGCTTAGAGTAAAACAAGCTGTCGACAAGAAAAGAAAGCAATTCGAAAATTGAAGACAAACATCTAAAGAGTCGGTCTAAACAACCACAGCAGCACACGTTGAATTCGAAACCAAATCAATCTAATAAGTTTACCGATCTGCCTTTCCCTGTGCAAAAAAGGCGACAACGGCCAGTCTCCAAGCGTCTAACCACCTGCAGGCCAAATTCAACGAGGGAATGCGCGCTGAAATATTCAGAGTAAGTTGCTCCTCCGTATAGCCGCACCAGCCTCGCCTATTATTTATCTTCTTTTTCTCCTCCTCTGACCTCACCCTATAACAACAGGGAAAAAATTTTCTCGCGCCGCGCCACGGATGGGAAGTCTGCCAGGCTGTGGCTGGGGCTCTCGGTTGCTGCGCCTCTCTCTTTCTCTCTTTGGCCTGCGCCTTTTGACCCAAAAACTCCCCGGGTCGGCTAAATTAATACGTTATTACGGGGGAGGGTCGAGTTTTGCGAGTCGCCCTGTGTGGCTGGCGCGCTGCCGAATTGCACCGGGGCTGCGATATCGCGCGCGCGCTCAACTCGCAAGAGTCAATCTTGCTAATTTGTAAGCGGCACCGTGGCACTATTTAATTGAAAATATATATTCGACCCCGTGTGACGAGCGCGATAAGGATACTTTTGTTTTGGCAGCCATTGGTTTAGTGCTTAGTCGAGATCATTCACTTTGTTAGATTTCTGGTTTTCACCGACTATCGGAGACTAATTACTGGCGTGCATTATATTGTTTTTTTTATTTGTTTATGTTCATGTGCTTGATTTGCTGCTATAACCAAAATTCGTTAACTTTATCATTTTTCAGATATTATTATTGTGAAATATTAATTTTTAAAAATTATATACGTTAAATATTATTTGAAACTCTTGCGATAGGAGTATTGTTTTTTTAAATTCAAGAACAAAAGTTATAGGAGATCCAAAACTTCAACAATATTAAAATAATCAAAATTGAATAATTACTTGCCTAAATGATCAATGAAATAATAAATATTACAGATTGAACTATATGAATTATTTAAAATCCAATGAAATTAATCAGTTTGTCAGAGAAAGGAAAAAGGAAGAGACCTTATGAGTTTTTTGTATTATTAATGCAAAATTAATATCCTAGTTCTTTGTGTGGTCGCGAGCTACATCGTATCAGTATTATATTTGAAATATTCAGATGCGGATAATGCATAAATTGTGCCTCTGCTTAACCATGCATAAAACGTTAATGATACAAAGCAGATCATAAAATTTGGAATTTATGAATAATGCGTTTAGTTTGTCTGTCCTGTATAATCATAAATAATTAATTCCGTCAGCCCCAAAGTTTATTAGCTCTTTGTATAAAGATGCAAATTTATTCTAATATATTAATACGACACGCATACTAAAAGTAAGTTATCAATATTTATTATATAAGCATATAGAATAATGAATTACATGTAAAACTACCTATATAGTTCTGCTTCCAAATCAGTCAATATAATTCAATACAGATTGAATTCAATGAGAAATATTTAATTAAAAAATATTCGTTTTACATGTTCTACATCAATGTAAACGCATCAAATACACTAAATCGCGTTGAATAAAATAACTGCTCCTATAGTATTATCCCGATCTCGTAAAAAGTATCGGATGTGTAACTTGGTCCTTCCCGCATCACGTATATATGCTGGCACAAACGCATGTAAAGTAAAAGTAGGAAAAAAAGGTGTCGGCGCACAGAGGCAATTAGGGCAGGCGATAAGGGGACGTGCTTGCCGATGATAAACTGCATGGAGCGGCGAGGGCTGGGCTGGCAGCGGTAACAGTCCCGGCATAGTCGCACGACCGATCGCGCGCGCAACAACGACGACACCGCGACGATATAGCTCTTTCATCTTTCATCCGGTAATTAGCCGAAGTACACATATAGAGGCTATAGCTGCACGCACGCGCGCGCGCACACACCAGAACTGCAGCCCAGAAGAGTTATCGTTGCGTGGCGATCGCCCCGGCCCGCGTATCTCTCTCGCTGCCTTCCGCGTGTGTGACACGGCGGCCTTAATTAATTAACAGGCTCTCTCTCTCTCTCTCTCTCTGCCTCTCTCCTCTCTGTGTGCCGCCAGCCTCTCTCTCTCTCCCTCTCTCGCTCTCACTCTCTCTTCCTCCCTACCCCCTCTCACTCCAGGACGAGCCCGAATAATAATTATCGGAATGAACGATCGGTATCGCTGCATGCCCTCCCCATTTATTGAAACGACGACGACGACGACGCGCCGGATAGCCTAATCTGTACACCGGCCAGCCCCAACCCTCTCACTCCTCTAATTGATTCGTAAATTAATTCGTCTAGTCTGGACTAGAGTGGTGGTAACAATTTGCCCAGTCTGCTTTGAAGGGAGGCGCAGGACACGAATTTTTCTCTATTTATACCGAGTGAACGCTGCAATGTATATGATTATGGAGCCGAGCAGTTTTTTGGTACCACAAAGTACTGACTACGACTAATTGAACATCCAATAAAATGATATAAACTGTATCGTCATTTTCGTTTTACATAATTGAAAATCCCTTTAATATTTGATCTTTACGTAAAAAGTTTTATGTTTTTATAAGGATTTGCACGCAAATAAAAGAAAACCTTTAAAAATATTAAAAGCTATGAAAGATTTCAAGTATATTTACCATTTATTATAATAAACTTGAAGTACTAGATAAGAAAGAGCTGAAATATAGAAGTATTGCTGAAACATGCGCCAAGTATTGAAGTCATTGACAAATGTTATACTCGGATAAGTTTCTAATCATGTTACCGTAATATTTAATAGCAGATATTAATATAATTTACTGATAATTCGATGAAATATTGCTAATAACCGCGTCCTTTTTTTATTCAAACCAAATTAATTAAGTAACTACTCTTACTTAAATATAGCTAATAATTTACAAATCGATTATACTATAGGAAGCAAGAAGCTTAAAGTCTACATTCGCGTTTACACATAAGTTCTTTGAACAATATAGAGTATCGAAGTGCAATAATTCCTAAGCACAATCATTCCGCGATAATGCAAAACAAAGAAGACGATAACACGTTCCGAGCTGTGGTGCAGCTTAGTCAATTTAAATAATACCCTGCAGAGAAAGAGGATGAGTCGAGCCGAAACAAAGCAGTGCGCGCGAGCTAGTCCAAATGTATCAGGCGTAAAATTAGCATCGCGACATTAATGACAATGATACTCGGCCCCGAGTGCGCGCGGCCTTAATTAGGATTGCGCGTAGAAAAGTGAGAGAAAGGGAAAGAGAGAGAGAACGCGCGGGGATGGGAGCCGGCGAACGTTTAATTTCTGCGCGTGGACCTCGCGTTTGCTGGATTAAAGGAAACTCCACAATGGCGAATCGGCTAAAGCAGTGTATAGCCTCGTGGCGAATGGACTGCAGCTTAGATGCGATTTGTTATGTTACATTTTTTATTTTATTTGCGTTTGTTTCTGTGGATACCTTTACCATTTATATAAATATAAATTTTAGAATGATAGTTGACATAATTACAAGTTATTACGAGACCTAGAATGATTTGAAATTTAAAGTTCATTTATCGGAAAAATAGCCTTAAAGAATTTGTACAAAAATTGTTCTCAAAGGTAAAAAAACAAAGATGCCTGTTATTCCATTATGTCTTCTACATAAATAATGTAATGAAGAAACCCTTGGGTGACATTTTTGCTCGGAAGAGAAGATCATCACCATTTTTAGAATTACAGGATGGATTAAGATTGTTTTATATTATTTGAATTTTTGCACAACGAATTAGTCTATCCAAAAGTTATAAAATGAACGTTTTTAGACGGGAACATCAAAATTTAAGAAAATAAATAATGTCAATCTGATCAAAGTAGGCTATAACTTTCTTTTCGTGTGGTTTTAAAATTGTTATCAACCCTATATACCGCAAGAAATTATAAAATAAAGAATATTAATAGCGAGACTCCTTTAAATTTTTACAAAATGATTTGCAAAATACTAGTATATTGGAACGATTAGTTAATGGTTTTCCAGTCCCAGTATTAACGGATTAACTATATAATATAGCTATGTAATTTCTTAAAATTCTACTGTTCGCCAAAGAATTCTCAACAAGACAGTTCAGTCGATTAAAGCAGAAAGCTTTACTTATCAGCCAAGTTCATTGTGGACGGTACTTGAAGCGGGTGTATAGCAGAAATCCGGCACGTTGATTTCGCGCTACTGCCGTTCCGGCGTCCCTTTGCGCATTTCTCTGTCTCTCTCTCTACCTCTCTCTCCTCTCTCTATTTTCTCTCTCTCTCTCTCTCTCTCTCTCTCTCTCGATATTAAAGCGGGCAATGGGATTGCTAGGATTGGTCGAGAGCTGAGCGCGCGTGCTCTTGACTATCTAGTTGCTCGCGTGGGGTGCTACCTCACTCCTTTCCCCACTCCCAACAGCGAGCCGATAATTATGTGCCAATTAAATTTAACGACTGTCCATTATTCCAGTCTACAGGGCCAGCGACTATTCGCCGCATGTGCAGTTCTTTTACTATCCTTTCTTTCATTTTTAACGCTATTTCTCGCTACGTCTTATTTTTTTTTGTTTGTTTTTTGGGTACGATAGTTATCGAGATGTATCGGTTCTATTATCTTTATTTCGCGGTTAGTGCCAGGATCGTGAAGCATACCGTTATGTACTTTGGAAAGGAATAAAACTTGTTGCTTGTCTTTGAGTATTACTATCTGATCGGTCCAAATAATAACGGAAGAATATACAGGACGTAATTTAACAATTTAGAATTGCATCTTAATCAATCTACTTTAGTCGATAAACATCTCAATTCATTCCCCATTATATCCTTATGCGGGATACAGAGAAAAATAATAGTCTTTAAAATGATTTTCAATACGCAACTTAATTGTAAAACAATGCTTAAATCTGATTGAGCATCCGAAAAAGGAAGTAGCACAGAATCTCTTTGGCTTATTCATTCGCTGTTCTAATCGCAAATCATCCGATATCGGAAAGTCCAACGTCTCTAGATTCGAAGCCAAAGTCGCATAAAAATCTGCATAGTCCAAATAAGCGATTATTGGTGGAAGAGAGGGAGAGCTCGGCCGGCAAGCTGCAGAAACCGAGGCAGTATAAGGAGGGAAAAGTTTTCCAAAGCCGGGGCGGCACACGGTGTACTTATACTACGGGGGCTGACCCGCGAGCTCCCGTACACAGCAGCAGCGGCAGCGGCAGCGGCAGCGGCATATAACCTTAATACGGTCCCGATACAATCCGTTTTCCCAGCGGATTGCGACCCCAATTTCGCCTCTAATACCGAAATTCAATACCCCGTTAAGCATCGTAGCGGCAGCGGCGGTGGCAGCAGCAACGGCTCGGGCCCCAAATAAACTACTCCCGCGGATCGGGGACCTTGAAATAGCAGTAAACCTCCATTTTCTCCCCCTTTTATAACCCGCGCCTTTGCAGATTTGAAGGCGTTCAGAGTTCGTTCCACTGGGCGGGCGCGCCTACCTATATACACTTTTCTCGATTTATTTCCGAATCGAAACACCGTTCGCTCGTGCCGCGCGCACTACGTACTTCATACTACTCAAGTTTTGCACCTCTTATACGCTTTTACCCCCTTTCCATGACTCTCTCTAACTGCCTACTCTTTAGGTCGTGATACTTTGTTATCGATCAAATGAGTTTCAACTTGATTTCATAATGGCTGGGGCCCTTGCGTTTAACGATACAACAGTTTTCCTGAACAAAGTTTTAAAATTGCAGAATGTACATTGTTGCGTGATGCAAGACTACAACTAGAAACGTGTAAGGGATAGGATACACACAAACAAATCTACTGTATAATAAATAATTAATCTCTAAATTCATGGATACTATAAAACAATTGCATTTATTCTTATAGAAATTAGTTACATAGGAAAAAAGCTCTCAAACGGACGCGTGGCTGCAACCCCATTGATGTCGCAGCACCGACTGACTCTTACTCGGTTTGGCCGAAGCTCGCCGATTGCGCACATTAGCAACAAATCTGCTTTACCATCAATCGAACTATAATTAAAAGAATTAAAGACCGTTAGCCGCGTTACATTAGAAAACTTTCACGAGAACTTATCTCTGCAAAAAATATGAAATTGAAAATATATAAAAAACGTACATAAAAACCATAGATTTTTTACATACATGCTTAGCCTATTTGTAAGACTGGTGGATCCGTTAAAGAACCCTGAAACTTTTCAATATCTGTCATTGCGTCAAGCCTATAAAAGGAAGAACAGTCCGTATTTAAGGTCGTCCTTAAAATGTGCTCGCAAAGAAAGGACTTAAAATATTTTTCGGAAGCAAGCGGTGACTCGCGGGCATCGCACTCTCATTCGAGCGAGCAGCGAAAGACTTTGAGTAGCAGCAGCAGCAACAGCAGCGGTATACAGACTCGAGCAGCATACCAGTAAAAAAGCCTTTAAAAAAGGCGAATATACCTCCCATGTAAATTCTATTTCTTTTATCCTATTTCTCTCTCTCTCTCTCTCTCTCTCTCTCTCTCACTCTCTCTCTTTCTCCGCTCTTTTTCTTTCTCTTCCCCATTTCGTTTTTACTCGAGCCACTATATCTCGCTGTTTTACCATTCCCTTCCCTTCTCCTCTCACACGCACAGGGGGGAGAATCGATTTTAACCGAATCGCAAATATTTGAGAACCAAGACTTTATTGCTGGATCCGCATTTGGGCTGCTGCTGCTGCTGCTGCTGCTGCTGCTCTGTACTAGATTCGGACTACCAGACTTCTTTAATATAGTCTCTGGTATGAGGCTATACACACAGACACACGAGGAAGAGATTAGAAAGTGACTTCTACTGGGGTTGGGTTAGTGTGGATGTATGTGTGTCTGTATATGCAAGTGGGGATCTGTTGTATACCAGCAGATGCAGTGACTTTTACGTAGCTTTTTGCACTGGCTTATTTTCGTGAAAATGGGGATCTAGATTGGCTTGGCTTATAGATTTTCATGGTTTATAAATGGCAAGTTAGTTTTTTTACAGAATTTTCATGGTCTATAAATAAAAAATGCTTAATTTTTTATTTATATACGTGTTGTTATAAAGTTTCTCATAATCATTAAATTCACGATTGCAGAGCTTCTTATACACTTTTTAAATACAAAGATATATAAAATATACACACATAGATGTATGATAATTTCTAATTGGTATTATAAATACTTAAAAACTTACCCCGATGGATATGAAAAATCTAGGTATCTATTCCTAGAAGTTGCGAAGTATTCTAAGCTACTACAGGTATGTGGAACAGTGGAAATTTTCTTGAACATTTTATAACAGCAATAAGTAGGTTCTAGGAATTACTAAAGAATTTCATTAACAGTTTAGCTTGAGCTTTTTTAACGGGCATTACTCTACCAAGGAAGCATAATAGAGTTTCAAATTCCTTAAAACATATCATAAAATCATAAAATAACATAACGTTAATCAAAATATAAAATTTGGATGATTAAGGTTTTATGAGTTCATTTTATATTGTTTTTACTAATTAGTACAACTTCTAATACTCTCATAATGTAGATAGTCAAACGTTTTTCAAAGAAAAAAATATCTGAAAATGCATACTTTAATATAAATTTAAATGGAAACGTTATATCACTTCCGAAATTCTAATAGGAAAAGACTGCAGATGAAAGTGAAAAGAGAGCTGATTAAAGCTAAAATCTAAAACTTTCTAATGCTTTCAAACAAAGTATATGCAGTCAAATGATTTCTTAGAATGTTTGTTGTTGAAAATATGAAATTATTCTTTGTTATTCAGCTTGCAAGGTTTTGAAAATGTCGCTTTTAGGTTCTCTTTACGCATTCTCAAAAAAGTTGAAATGCATACGTATAATAGCACAAATCATATTTGTATGATTCGTGCTGTTTATGTAATGAATTTATGTAAATATATATGATTTTATATTAAATACCGTACTAATCTATCTTAAAAAATTAGATTTGACTTTATAACCACTAATAGTAGGTATTCAATACACCTTTTTATACATGTATTCACCTCACTTTTGAATTTCAATATAGCTACGTTATTAATTGTACAAGAAAATATCGAATTTAAATTTCTTGCTAGCTATGTTATAGAAATCTAATAACTTCTATTAAATCTATTCCATCGTTCAGGTACTTATAGTAAATCAAAGAGTTGAGTTAGTATCAAATGTCGGTCTACTATTTAAACTGTTTATCCGATAAACTACTAAAAAATGTTGCAATCCCTGGTAGACAATTGACGGGTTCGACTGGCGAAGAAACCAACTTTTACGTAGTTCGGTAACCGAATATAACACTAAGAGTCTGCTAAAAACTGGTTGAATACCCGGTAACCCTTAAATTCACATAATACTGCCTTGCTAAAAGAAGATATTAAGTTTTGGCATTAAGCGTCTCATTTATGCATTTCTATCTATGAAATTCTACACGCAAGAGAAGAAGTTTCCGCACGTACTTGTTACGTTATGTTTTGCTTTAAGCCGCGTTTCAGTGTCACATCGATGCTTACGCAAAGTTTCAGTCAAATCACTTAGTCTGCTACAAATTCATGTGATATTGAATCAGATGTCGATTAAACTAAAATAAAAAGATAAAAGGGCTGATCGTAAGACGCTCAACGAAACTTCATGAACTTGTGACTCATGGATCGATTAGACACTAGGGTAACCGAGAGGTTACATCCAACACGAAGAGGATGTAGATGGAGGAGGCAAGAAAGGAGAGAGAATTCGCATTGTATGTACATATGTTTATATATATAGGCGCCAACACAGAGTGACCACTAAACACCTAACAATCAACAACGAAGCAGCCAGGCATCCAAACACCGATAGGCTATCGACAACTATACTAACCACAAGTCACATTGTATATAACTAAACTTGCAAGGACAGTCCACACCTTCCGCGTCACGGATTTGGTTGAAACTTTACAGAAACATTATTTGGCGAAAAATATAAGATACGTGTCTCGGCGTTAATTGCAATGGGCATTAGGGGCATTATTAAGATCCATTTAATTGAAATTTATGAAAAATCATCTTTTGTCTTTAAATTTGTATTGCAATGCCAATAAACATTGTAGAACATGTTACAAAAATGAAATCAAAAGCTTTTTATCTATACTTGGAATTTCTTTTATTCAACATTTTCTTCGATGTATATAGGCATTGCAATAAAACTTTAAAGACGAAAGATGAATTTTTCATATATTTCAATATAGATCTTAATAGTATCCCTAGAGCTCATTGCAATAAACGCCGAAAGACGTATATATATTTCGCCAACGAATGTTTCTGTAAAATTTCAGCCAAATCCGTGACCTGTACGGTGTGGATTCTTCTAGATAGTTAAAACAGTTAATATATATTCGAATATAACTATACATTCGTAAATTCATGTATATATAGAATGGTAAGAAATATATATATATATATATATGGGTCAAAAAAATACTTTTTTAAAAAACTGTGCGCACGGGGTCCGGGGATCGGGCTGAAATTTTGAGGACTTATTGGGTATTATAAAAAAATAATCTGTACAAAATTTCAGCCCTCTATATGCCCTAGAAGCGGAGATATACACATTCAAAGGTCAGAAAAAGATCTATTTTTAGCTGTTTTTTTCCTATTTTCAAGTGCTTGCCAAAATGTCAATTTTTAATCTTGTTGAACGAATTGAAAAAGGATTTGTTCAGTTCTTCAAGAGCTTTGAAATGAGAGGTTATACCACTAGGTTAAGTATATTCTGCTC